>JAOYSI010061882.1:0-23700 GCA_025775065.1 Hiodon alosoides | reverse complement strand
GTGGTACCAGCTGTGCTTCTCCAGGCTGTTGACCGGCGTGATGTAGTTGCTGGGCACCCAGCCCTGGCCGTTCTTGGTCTGTGCCTCACACCACTCTCCATTGTGGTTGTACCCCAGAACACGAAGCTTCTCCCCTGAAAGATCGGCATCCCAGTGGTAAGTTGGTGTGGCCTGGTTGACACGCATATGCTTTGCGTGTTGTTCGGTTTAATGTGGAACAATTACACATGTATTTTAAAAGAAACATCCAAAACTCTGACACTTGTGAATCCAAGTTCAATTCTTTCCCCCCAACTTTTTGCAAAACATTAAACCATTTGATTTAAAGACAAATTACCCAAAACTGGTTACTTTTTTCAATAAAAAAAAAATCATCATCCAATTTCTTTCCGCCACAATAATAACAAGGATAGGCACTTATTTTTTAGCTTGAATTACAAACCAAATCTTGGATTTATGTTTCCAATTGATTACTGACAGAGGCACAGGGTATTCCTACCTTTAGTAATGCTGAGAGTGTTGTCTCCACTGGCCACAAAGTCGTACAGTGCAACAAACAAATTGGGGTCATTTTCACTGGGTCTGGCTAACAGATTCTCCTTGGAGTTCCAACGTGCTGCTTCTGTTAAGGTCTGGGGCTCAAAATTTGGTTTCTGGAGAGCCTCTGCAAAAAAAGGTGGTGATCAGAACAAACGTCAATTTGAGTAGAACGGGATGTAAAATAGAGTAATAAACAAACAGAAGATGAACCAAACAGACCACACACCCGTGCAAAATAATGTTAGTTCATAAGATGCACTCCTAGTGCTACGTTCTATAATCCATTTAATAGTTTTTATGTTCAATAATCTATTTCCATGTTTTAATAGTTTTCATAATTTCACTACAGATAATATCATATACACATCTTATCACTTAAAATCATACCCTGCTTGTCAAATCCCTCCAAAGCAAATCCTGGACAGATTGTATTCAATCCTCCATTCTATGACCTTTTGAGCAGCACAGTAGACTTAGCGTAAAGTACAAAATACACATTTTTGGAAAATGTAAAACAAGCTAAGCATGACATGAAAACCGCTGAGACAGTTTCTGGTTGTAGCGTTTCCTGGTTACTTAAAACCCAAAATCTTGGACGGCCAATACGTGAGTGGAGACCATCATTGGGTAGGGTGCGGAGGTTTGAGTTTAAAAAATGTGAAACGGCACAGTGAGGGGGCAGGGGGAAATCAGAAGGCCTGTAATTTCCCCAAAAGATACAGTTCAAAGGAGAGGTCAATTAGGGCAGAGACAAAACGTATGCCAGTTTGAGGTTTCCAGTATAACATTGTGACTAAACCCAGTGTGCGTAGCATCCTGGTTTTAAAATAAAGAACTTTCAGACTATTCTGGTTTTCAAGGTTTAAGGAGAGGTTTTAGATATCAAGAGTTTTTAGATATGCTCTTTCCCATTTCAATTACATAGATTTCTTACCCATTACTAAACTTACATCCTCACACAAGCGGCCTAACTGCAAACACACATAATATTTATATTATGACTTACAGTTTCTCTGCAATGACTAAGGCCGTGAAAATAAAACATTCTATTTTCCAGCCATAACAGATTGTCTCACAGGGGAAATCAGGGCAAATTCGAGGGGAATGACCTTTCTTTGGAAGAGACTGTTTTTGTAACTGGTGATAAAAAAAAGAAAAAAATAGTACTGAATAACATAAAACCCTCCATGTTAGATTAAGGGTCTTGGAACTGAACTCAAGTACGACGGATGTCCTCAGCTGACCAGGTGGAAAACACTGTGGGGCTAGATCAAATAACCTTCCTGCTCTCTCTCCCAGTCCTGACGCCAAAGTGAAGAGAAAAATATTATGTTCAATTCTTTCGCTGGCACGCAATCCGCCTTTATTTCCAAATAGCCCAGCCAAAGTCAGCCCCGGCTCATAATGAAGAATTACGGGGAACACGCAGGGCTTGCGTGCTCATTTACCAGAACAAAACTGACACACACAAAAGTACTTCATGACCCCAATTATGCCCCAATGAGTAACTTTATGGTGGTTAAGTTACTTTGCAGTATTCCCACTGGTGTGGGAGTTCACACTGTCCAGTCTAGCTGAACATACAAAAACGCATTAGCACGGATTAGTCCAATTAGTGATTACTCCATTTGGTTTTCATCAGCTACTGTTCAAAACGGATGAGGAACAGAGTGGTCCGAGAGGACGGACATCTGACAGTTTCCATTTTATCTCTGTGTATGACCCAGTCAAGCAACTTTCCTAAGCCACCTCCCTCTCTTCGGTTACCGTCATTTGGTATTCTCCATTATAATACTCTCAGTTCATTTCCGCTACAGTTCCAAGTTTATTATCTTCCTGCTCCCATCGAAATTGAAAAATAGAGAAGGACACTTTTACAACCACAATCTCGTCCCCCCGATCAACGAATCATTGTTATATTTGGCTTGTTCCTCTCACTCAGGGTTAACTTCTCCTCCTTCCATTAAAGGGACTCCAGTCTGCCTGAGCGGCACTCCTTGTTCCTCTGACAGACGCCAGCGTATCGATACGGAGTATGGTATAAGTTTTGACTGCATAAAAGAGAAGCCCAATCAGAGCTAATGCAGTATCAGAGATGTTTGGTCCATCTAAACACTGAACTAATTGTTAGCTTCTAACCAGATTTTAGCTTTTTAGTTTTCAAGATAAACTCTTGCCAATCCGAACAGGAGTATCATCTCCAGTGTAGCCCTGGCAGGAAGGACCAAGAACCAAGTATTAACCACGGTTGGCTATCCCTGCAACCTTCCATGAAGTGCCGATCTATCATCTCAGCTCCTTACTGATTACTTCGTTACCCATACAGATGTGTTTATTAGTATGCTATCATTAAGGAGTTCTCCAGGAGCCAGGGAATAATTTTACAGTTTGGCACTGGGTTTTCTGGTTTTATGAATCCCTCTGGAAAAAGCTAACGGTTCAGCACCTTGTGACAATTTCTATCAGTAAAAATTTGCTTCAGAAATTAAGTTTGATTGACTGATTTATCCATCTGCTTCTTTGGATACCACAGACCACAGTAAAACATCAACTCCTTTTACAGTTTCTAATGTGAAAAACCAGGCTTGGGTCTCCTCTTGCCCTTCACAGCACAAATTTCTATTAAATTCCTTTCCAAATTACATTTTTTCCCCTGTGAAATCTCAGCATATGTAGACCCTATCTATGTTTCCGTTTCTCCTCCTTGGCTCCCTTGACTGACTCACTGCTGCTTCTTAAATGCTATAAAACCCCCTGCATTCTCCCTGGCACATATTCATCTCGGAGTTACTGGGGACTTCAGGGGGATTTCAGCAGAGGATTTTTTCTCTAAAAACTGAAAGGTAGCTACAACAGTCCTGTCCATTCCTTTCCTCAGTCTTCAGTCGAGCCTTTCTTTCTACACACCCTCCGTCAGCTGGGATCGTTTCTACGGTGATATTATCTCCAGCCCCGTGTCGGAACATAGCTGTCTTTTGAACTTTTGTCCTCTTCTAATGACACGGCTCCATAAATGCATGCAGGAAATTCTCCTCTGCTCTCTAATTTAACTATTCGCTCATCATGCATCTGGCTCCTGTATTTGTTAAAGACCTGAGGCTCTCAGTTATTCCTGTAACCCTTTCCTTTGGTCTTTTCAGTTACTTTCTAACCTAAACTGGTCAAATTGTCTGATCCCATCTTAACATACATTGTTCAAATGTTAATTCCACACTGCTGTTCTATATCGCATGTGTATTGATGTTCAGGTAAGCCCAGAGAGTAGAATCTGTAAAATAATACCATTATTTTCATCTCTGCCTTTATCATTATTATTTTCATGCAGAGCTGCCTGCAAATGATATAATGCCAAATCCTAACACTGACAGTCGAATACCGATACTGAAGATATTTTACTCTCTGCTCTAAGATAGACATCCAGGCTTTTCGTTTCCTGGCTTCAGAGGCCATGAGGTCTTCGTCTCATAAGATCAAAATACACAGCAGATGAAACACTTGGTATGGGCTGATGTGGAAATACCCTTCCTGTCCTTTATGAAGCGCCAGGCCCACAGGCCGAGGGAAACATTCTACGCTACATGAAGCTGATTATCACAACAATGAAATACTGAGCCAGGATTCTCCAATCAGATACTAGTGAAAGGTGAAATCAAATTTGAATGATTGAACTGCTAGTTTTTTACTTGTAATGTCAGCCAATGAGTTACCCAGGGCCCATTGCTAACCAAGGCAATATTCAGATAAGAAAAGCAATAATATCCTACCCTGGGAGTTGCGGGTACAAACGATAACTCCAGCGAATTATACCGCCGCTTGTCTGGGCGAAAACATATCCTGAGCTAAAGGATCCAATTAGGCGCACTATGGAGGACCAGTGGGTGGCAGGTTCACAACCCCCGGGCAGCTGCTTAAGCTGCTTGGCCCAAGCGTGAGCAAGTTTCCCCACACAAGACGATACAGAGGAAAACCACAACGTTTCACCACTGCTTCTCTAGGTTAAACTCTGCATTACAGAGGACGGTTTCAGAGTGCTGGACCTACCGCTGTACAAAACCCATTTCACTGAAAAGGGAGGTCAAAATTTCAACCCCATCCATGCTTGCACTCACTGAAAAACACCAATGGAGTCACTTTTAAAACGGATAGAAGGTGAGATGGAGACGCCAAGTCAAGTGTTAACCACATAGAAAGATGCAGTGGGACGAAAATATTGACTAGAGTGTGGGATAATGGACCACTATGCAATGCCGGGGTCTTGTGGTTGCAGATTTGTTAAGGTTTATCTCTTGCCTGGCCAAAGTCTTTTTCTAACGTCTATGGGATCCTTTATGTGTGGGAAATAGTTTTTATTCACACACAGGTCATAGAAAAAGGATCAGGAGTGTAATACTTCAATCCACAATACTTTTTAAACACAAGTCAGGGTCAGGTAGTGCTGTACATGAACAGTGTTTATAAATTTAGGTGTGTGTGAGATTGGCGCGCATTAAGAACACTACATTTGATAGACGACCCACAGCTAGAACAATTCCCGCATCTTTATCGGCGCAAAGCTGAAGTCAAGGGAAATTAAACAGCAGACCAAGACCGAGTGACCTCAAATTACTTTTAGTTTCCTGTTGGCTCCCCCGTCCACTTCCTAAGACAGTATCCAAGGCAATAGAGGATAAACAAAAACAAAGGAACCTTTTTTTTTTTTTTTTTAAAGAATAAAACTAAACACATTGAAATAAAACTAAAGGAAGAAAAACATGGCGGAGATGACCCTCTCCTGTCTGGCGCCCCTCGCTACCCTCACACTCCCTCCTCCCCCCTCAGCGGCTGTGGAGGCCCAAAGCTTTCCGTTCCAGGAGCCCATCTGTCTGCCTGCGCCTCGCCTGCTGCTGCCCGTCCCCAAGCAGCCCCCCTCCCCACCCAGCGCTTCCACGGCCGGCCGGCCGACCGGACGACCGGACAATCCTTACCTTCAAAGTAGCAGCTGGAGGACGAGGAGAGGCCTTTTTTAGATTTGCACCCAACCAATTTCAGGCAAATCTCCAGCATTTTCATTTGCTTTGGTCGCTTCCCCTTCTGAACCCTGGGTTACCTTCCCCTTTCTCCCTCCCTTGTAACCTCCGATTTTTGTTAAAGTTGTATTCTTTGCGTTTAGAACAACAAAAAAAAAGGTACTTCAAAGTTGTCTGTGCCCACCCCCCTCACCCCTCGTCCACAGAGCTGAAAACCCGCTCCTCGCTGCTAGGATGTCTAACTTTCTAATCCCGGAGGCTCCATGTTAGTCCACTGGTGAATCAGAAGTAAGTCAAACCCGGTTTCGGCACGGGTCCGTAGATGTACTGGGCAATCGTAGGCAGGAACAGCTCTCCCCGCCGGGCCATTCCCACTCCGTGTTCTGTGTCCGTTAGCCGGAGAAGCCCAGGAACTCGTGCAAGCCTCGCTCTGCCAACAAAGGGCCCCTTTCAAACACTGGCCTGTCTGACGGAATGACATCAGCTGTTTGGACCCGCCCACGCCCCGCCCACACACACACACACACACGGCCCCGTGCTAAATGCTCCACTTCCAGGAGTCCAGACTCTGGTCTGCTAGTTTCTGCTGTAGAATATCCAGGTTCTTTGTCAACTTGTCTGCTTTCGTTGTCTCGAGTCAACGGGTTAAAAGATCAGAGGGTCACCTTTTCCTATTTTACTTTTAACTTGGTTTTGACTAAGGTAACCTGATATGCTTGCTAAAAAGAATCCATTACTAATCGTTGGATGTTAAGATTATGTGCCGTTAAAGGCAGACTGCTAAGCTATTTATTTTTAATAGCTTGTGACATAATAAATCACTTCCCTTGGTCATAAAGAATATACTTATTTTACTGACAGTGTCAAGCAACTAACTTGCAGCCTTAAAGAAGAATATTTTCATAGTCATAATAATCGTACTGGCTTTGAATTCTGCATTGAGTTGTAATTTTTGGCCAATCTCTTTATGCACCGTAAATTAGACTTGAGAGGAATCCAAGCCAAAAATAAAACCAAATCTACCCAGTCTAATACTTAAAACACTCTGCACAAATCCGTTTTCCCCTGAACTCTGAGAACCCCTCTATATTTAAATGGATAAATAAGAAAAAAGTCTTAATATTTTCCCATGAAAAAGATATCTGGATACATAGATCTCGTGTATTCGAGCCGGGCTTCCAATATCCCCCCTCCGGAACATCACTGGTCATCAGAGCGGACACCGACACCCTAATGGACCCTAAAATAAGTCCTGTTTTTCTACACTTCAAAAAGTTGGCGTGCCATCGTGAAAATGAAATAAAGATTAATAAAAATCCAATATTAGCTGCGTTCATTCTTTTGGGCCAAATCACAAGACACACGCGGGAGGGGCGCGGCTTCAGCGTTGTCGGGGAAACGGATGGAGGCTCTTTGATGTGGCCAAGCATCCAGCGTGGCACAGTGGGAGATGACGGAGTGCGGCACACTTCAGACGGAGCCCAGAGGCCTGTCGCTTTCCTAATGCGTTTCAGGGGATTTCCAGTAGCGGGAGGGGGGTCTGGCATCGCACTCGGGACTGCAGGCGTCAAGCAGTCCCAGGGACAGAGAACAGACCTGGCCTAAGCCGGCATCAGTCGCGTTCGGGCTTTCGTCAAACACGCCCACGCTCCCTGGGGTGCGTCTACCCTCAGCCCCTTTTAAAGTACTGATTGCCAACAGACTACCTGCTGTAGCAGGGTTTCTAAGATTTAGGACAGATTCTTTTTCATGTAATAAATTCCCTTCATAAGTCGAGGTCTTTGTGTCCGTGTTTTGTACCGAGTTCTTAGCAATAGCACGTGTTTAGTCAAATCAATGTTTAGTTAATCAACACCAGTCTGAAAAGGCCACACGAGTTTCCCGGAAGTTCATAAAAGTCAAGGCATTCGCTTACGAGAGTTTGTGGTCACTGCATACCAATGGTGACCAATCGCGATGAGCTGTGAGAATTATTCTGTGATGTTCCGTCTGTGGAGTCTTCACAGAATCAATAAAGCGCACTGTAAAGTAAAGTTTTATATGAACTGGCTTCTCATTTCACCAAACACACCTCAGGTCTGCCTGACTCCCATGCTCACCATTAGCCCCAGCGGGGGGTGTTGCATAAGCCCACTATAAAGCCCCAGCAGGGCCCAGACACAATGGATTCCAATGAGTCTCAGTCTCTTACTCAATATTCAAATAGCTCCAAGGCATCGTCACAACATAGCCATGCTGAGAGAAATATTTTTACACTGCAGCCAATTTGATCCTATGTAAAGACGGTTTCCCCCACAAACAAGGCCATCGTGTTGCAAATGTAAGACAAGGTAAATACTATAGAGATGAGGCTACAGTGGCTGCCTACTACAGAATGGTTTATTGGACAATCCTTGTTCTCGACGGTGTCTTTGGTCCTCAGCATCTGATTTCCATTGGGAACAGCAGTAATCGTTTCAGTTTAACAATTAAAAGGAAAATTGGAAAGGAAAATCTGCAGATGCCACAGCTGTTGGGAACCAGAAACTCACAACATTGTTCTACAGTGTGGTGAAAAAGTCAGCGGACTCCCATGAGTTACGGAAACTGCAGTTTTACCATGATCTTTACAAAAAATTACAAGACTGCTAAAAGTATTTTCTGAAAAATCCAAACAGGGTTTAGGCTAACCTATTCCATGTCTTTGGAAACAAAATGACGCATGAATTAGACAAACATGAAGTGATTAAGATCCAGGGTGAGTGGGAAAAGTAAGGAAACCCCTGATTTTATCAGAAAGGCGAATTTGCCGTTTAAATAATTCGATGATCTTCAGAGGTGAGCTTGGGAGGCCCCGTCCTATAGAAATATCAGACCCTTTGTGAGTTTGATCTTTACCATACAGGTTTGTGGAAACATGTCTGGCCAAGATCAAGAGAAATCTCTGAGCCCCTATGGGAAAAAAGTTATATTACTGGTTACAAAACCAGTTTTAAAGATTTGGGGGATACACCCCTCTACTACCCAGGAGCGGTCATCCTACCAAAAATCTCAACAAGAACAAACAGGAAAATTGTACAGGAATTCACAGAGGAGCAGTTCTGTAAGGACCAACGTTCGCCTAAACTGAGTTGAACTGGACTAACAGTTACAAGAAACGCTTAGCTTAAGTCCTCGCTGGCAAGGTGAAGCCACCGGTAACTGAACCCTAAAGTTCACACACTTTTTCAACCAAGGATATATAATGTTGGATCCCATTTAGAAGCATCTTTTTGTGTAAATTGTTTATTATCATATTAAGATCTAATAAAATGTTTGTAATATGTGAACGGCGGTACACAAACTTTTTGTCTCTGCCCCGTGTAAGGTAAACACGCAACTTTTTGCCTGTGTGGCACCGTGTTGCCTCTATGCAAGGTTCAGCAGTCACTTTGACACACAGATCACACGATCCCAGCTCATTATACCTGCCAAACATGGCCCAGAACATTTTTTATCTCACACCCAAAGAAGGAATATTGGCACAACGACTTAATGAAATACTACACCAAAGTGTAATCAAGATTACAATAATGAATGAAAATGCACTGATATCAGGGAACGTAACTGCGTGATTACAACACAGTAAATATAAAAGGTTAGGGGACGGTGAACGGTGTGGGATGTCTACCCACATATGGCTGACCAAATGAGTATTGCCCCCCCCACACACAAAAGAAACACACTTTTATTATGTACTCTAGCTAAATATCTGTCTCGATATCTTTGAATTACGAGCAGGTGGGCAGGAAATGCGTCACTGTTTCGACCTCAGATTTACACAACGGTTACTTATTGGAGTCAAGTGCTTTTCTATTGCCAGGCTATTGTCACTGAGTGCAAGGCTTTAAAAAAAATATTCTGAGTTGTTCCTCCTTTTTCACCCGATATTTTTAATCCTATTCACATCTTATTTCCCGACAGAAGACGACAGTTTGATTAGGCGGATTAGGGCCATTTCAGACAGCGCAACGAGCCAGATGGGCGGAAAACACTCCGTGAGCTGAAATCATACACACACTCCATCGCTGAAGCAAACCGCGGTTCACAGACTGGTCTCATCTGTTGATTATTTCTTGTCCTGAGGCAACCTGTATAAACGACGGTGATACAGCTGGGAAATCATTTGCATAAACAGCCACAAATCCAGCTTCACAGCCAATTAGCTGCCGGTGCTCAAGAGAGCAATCATTTCACAGCTCAGAGAGTTCTGCCGGCCACACTTGTGTTCAGTTTAACAGCTCAATTCGTTTGTATTGGGCAATCTTTTTTTTCCACTCCCCAATTTTGGAAGTCTGGTGTGCTAATGCATTTACCAACATTCTGCTCAGGAAATTGTGAAACCTTTCCGTGTTGAACCTTAGATTCTACATAAAATGTCTCACCTGAACGGATGTCACGGCAAATTATCATGATCAGCGAAAGCACGCATTTGTTTTACATAGAAACTTTTAGGCCGGAAAAAGGGTTTTCTTGCAAATGCTCACTCTTTTGCAGTGCAGCGTCTAACAAGGACATCCCAATGAACCGGCAGTGTGTGGGAAATGTCATTTGTTATATTTATACACCCCGGCCACACCATCATACCCACACATTGCACTGGGGGAAACAGATCAGA
Organism: Hiodon alosoides; assembly: GCA_025775065.1. Taxonomy (NCBI): domain Eukaryota; kingdom Metazoa; phylum Chordata; class Actinopteri; order Hiodontiformes; family Hiodontidae; genus Hiodon; species Hiodon alosoides. The sequence continues at coordinate 13,518 of JAOYSI010061882.1, read as the reverse complement.
TATTACTGTGTGACGGCCTTTCCGTCCTGCCTTACATTTACCTTGCTCATTTTTCAATTAGAACTCATCATCGCATAACCGCTACAACGGAACCGTACCGACATGGATTTTAACCCACATCCTACTGGTCAGAAATATAGTCTGAAAGACAGTCCAGATACCAAAGAGAAAAAGGAAAATATCCCGTTCTAAGTTCAAAGCCTTGAATAACAAGTTTGCAAATCGCTAGGGATAAGTTGGCTATCTGAAAGTGACTTCAGATTGGATACAACTGCTTTTTTCCATTACATACAGACTTTAGGTTGCAGTAAAGCTTCCAGAAAATCCACTCAAGGAAAAAGTGTTTTTCCTTCTTTCAGGAAACTGTATGATAAAGTAGTGTAGCAATCCTGCTCTGACCGTCAGCATGCGCCGGGACTGAAATCCGAAGCACAAAAGGTAAGAGATGACTGGGGAAGAGGAAGTGGGAGATTTATATAACTTTTTTTTCCCCAAACGGAACCAGCAGATCAAACGGTTTTCGACTGAGTTGTTGATGCGCCGTGCAGCTCTTTCTCAACAACAATGCGAGCGCACACTTCCGCACGTGGCCCACACAGGCCCGAACAGACGCCTGCAACGTGAGGCACGGTAGGCGAGAGGTTCAACAAGCCTGCAATCCAAAGCTCAAAGCAAACACGGGGCTCCGTTGCTCCAGTGCACATTCGCACGAACGTCGCCGCCAAGCGCCACATTACACGGCTATTAAACCCAGCAGCAACACAAACTCCACAAAACATAGCAACTGCTGACGCATGTAAACAATGTGGCCAAGTCTAGCATTTCAGTAACTAACAACTATGATTTATTTAGTCATTTATTTTTACACACCGGCTCCATTCCTGTCAGGGGGGTTGGGCTCCGATCAATAGGGGCTTGCTCAGACACGCTGTGGTACGTTAAGCTTGTGGAAACACTGTTCCTTAGATCCTTGCGTTACTATGAGATGGGGTTCCTCTCCCATTCTAGCCCACTGGAGACTCTGGAAGGCAGGTTACGGTCACCTCAGTGGTTTAAAAAGAGGTGGCACTAACCCGGTTCATTTATCCTCAGAAAAGCGTCAGATCAAAACCTGTAAGATTCACTACAGCACCCACAAGTTAATACAGCCCATGTTATTGATTGCAGCGCCGTAGGTCAACTCATTTTCAATGCCCTGCTGCCTCAGCACACCCATTTCCCCTGACAGTGCAGGGAACCGTCTTAAACTCCTACCTCTTCCCTGTAGCGCTCCCTCTCCTCATCTCTTTCATGGTGTCCCCCTACCTTTCTATCCGTCATTTCCTGGTCCTCTGGTCCCATCTCAAAAGCTCTCTCTTCCTGCACATGCATTGTTCAGGTTCAGCAGAAACTGATGATTAAGGCCATCGGTCAACATTGTTAAGCTTTCGGACATTACTCTTCCTAACCACAAATTTGTTCAGCAGTTTATGCTACAAGCTGCTAACCCGGAGAGACCCGGTATCACTCTCAGTTCCACGTATTCCGTTCTTAGAGGGCAAAGAACTGATGTTTAGGACATGTTTCAGACACGAGTTTCGGCACAACCGCTAAAGCATTTAGCTGCTAAACAGTTACTGTAAAAAACAGACTCTCCCTGCTATTTAAAATATATTCCTTATGGACTTCTACGCTTATTTTAGTCCATAAACAATTAAATACAGATGGTGCTCAATTCAACGTGGACAAGGTTAAAACAGGTAATCAGAACACTCATCGGAAAAACTCCTCAAACACAGGACTCAAAACTCGGCGCTCAAAACTATATAGAAAACAATGTGCGATGACAATCCCATTAGGTGAAATAAGTTCAGCAGTAAATACACGAGTACACATTGTTTCAGCTCATTGTTGGCATGAGCGACTGTGGAATGGAAGAGACCAATGCATTGCCTAATGGGGAGTGAGGAATTAGGCTTGACTGGTAATCAAAGTGACCCATTCATCAACCCTGAAAACTGAGCTTTACGTTTTGACCTAACAACTTGTATATTGTGGTTGTCATAGCCACAGTCCCTCTTAAATCATACCAATAAAAGATTAACAGATATTTTCTCCAACTTTTGATTCCAATAATGTAGAGACCCCCAGGTTCACTTCCATAATTCTGGCACGGTCAGCGCCAAGTGACATCATTCAGATGATGTTAATAATCAAATTTCTGTAGTTCAATTTCCAGATGGTATGGCATTTATTGGAAAAAAAGAGGTGGTAAAGGGATTGCTTCGGCCTGCGTTCCAATGAAGGGGTCACACCATGCCATCTGGATAAGGTGGTCACATCTGAACATCATGCAAAGAATCCAGAGCGTTTTAGATATGGTAGGATGTTGGACACACAGCTAGTTAACAGCTAATAAAAAAGGGGTGGGTTTGAGCGTCTTTTTTCTGCCAGTACGTTTTGCCTGATATCCTCCAGTGTCTTTGTCCAAGCTTCAATAAAACAAATAATGGTGATTAAATGAGTGGCCATTACATTCACAGACATAGTCATAGTGCCAAAGCTAAGTGCTAGTGCTTATGGTTAGCTAAATATGCACTGGAACTACAGCGAGAATTATTTAAGGTTAAAAAGACACATGATCACATCCATGTGATGCAATGCTAGTGAAAGTTTAACCAAATTAAGCGATTAAGTTCTAAACAGTACTGCATTTTCACAATGACCAGCCCGAGTCCCACTTTTGGCAGAGCAGGGCTATATTGGCTAGAGAGTGGAACGCACGATCCGTCACTTTCCTGACACAGCGGCTATGGCTCCGCCCCTTCCCTCCTCCCTCAGGAAAATGTCATTACGATGTCATTAACAAAACTGGAGCACTTCCATTGCATTCGCACAAGACCTGACAAAGTCAGAGGAAGCAGCAAGGTTACATGCCCAAATCTGGGATGCCCACAGAACAGGACGACCCGGGGCTGAGCACTTTCAGCAGCACCGGACGCCCGCCACCTCTGGGGTCAAGGCTCCAGCTTGCCCATCAGGTGCCACCATATACTCATCACCTGCTGGTGTTGTAAAGGGGGTAACGTGCCCAGAGTAAGAATTCATGGGGACAACCCTCAGCTCCATGGGTCTCCTGAGGTCTTGTTTAGTGGCGTCTAGATTAACTCATTTCCTGTACTAACTTTGGCATTAACTGAATATTTGCAGCGTAAGGCCAAAAATAAATAAAAGTTGTAGGTTTCTCTTTATGGAAATCCCTCAGCTGAGCAGGGCAAGCCGGGTGCTACATACAGGGTGTTCATCATCAGTCTGGTTCCACCTAAAGAAGAAGAAACAGCAGCACAGCACAGGTGCTGATTTGAGCTAGACTAGATTGGCCTGACGCCGTTTCCAATCCCGGTGGCTCCTAAGGGCTCGAGAGGGGCTTTGTCCCTGGCAGGATTTCCCAGTCTTGGTTCTGGGTAGCCATGGTTTATTCTGGTTTTGCTAACAACCAAGCTGTTCTCATTCAGCATTGATTGAGCAGATATTTTGTAGTAGTAAAAATGGCCATATTAGAAACAAGCATGGAAACTTGAATTAACTGAACATTTCTCTCACCCCCGTAACAACATGTTTGTCGCAGGAAACTCAAAGTTGTTAGTTTCGGAGTTCCTCAGCTCGGCACAGGGGTTGTCAGGTTTAAACCACAGCAAGCAGTGACTCAACATGGAGTAAAAACCCTAGAGCGAATCAGAAGTGGAAGTGGCGAGAGAACTAAACAATCCCTCCCACAACATGAGGCAAAAAGAACAGATTACTGCGCCATTTTAACTGTGTCACCGGTTCCCTGCAGTATGTTTACCCTTTCCCTGTCATCTGGCAGGTAACAAAGTTTCCACATTAGCGGCTTCAGACCAAGGGTAACGGTAACGGGGCCAGGAAAGAGGAACAGTGGAGAGGACGATTTCTGGAGTTTTGCCTGATATTAACTCCCCCATCCACAGCAGGGAATGACAACGTTATCCACTCGACCAACCCCCTCGCACTCCTGCTACAGGGGAGTTTTTTAAAGGACACAGGAAAAAGAGGGGTCATGCCCTCATTGTCACTTTTTCTATGGTCTTCGTCCATTTCCGCACTGATACATTGTCTCACCCTCACAAAAAGGCACACAATCAGACCACGGCACGAGTGACCCCTGCACTGAATATGGATGCAGAACCACAGCAGCAGAAACAGCCACAGTGTGAGCTAAAATCTGATCAAATGGCACAGCTCCTTGAGATCTTTTTGGTTAGTGTTTTAGGTAAATAACCCTATAGATAAATAACCCCTGGGGCATTCTTGCCAACGAGCTGAGCAGCCTGACTTACATTAGGATAACATGATTACTGATGAGCCAAGTGGAGGACACTTGTTCTTGTGTAGCAGAAAGCATTCAGTAACCCAACATTATTGAATGAATAGCTTGTTTCTTGGACGCAACATCAGAAACACGTTAAACATTCATCTGGAATGGAGCATAATGGATAGATTCAGCTACAATGGCCATCAGTAAAATCTACATTTAAATACTGGTTTGTTTTCTGAAGACTATGTTTGGTGCAGAACGGTTGCCCAGTAAACGCGATGACAACAGCACTCCTTCAGTCTGTCAGTGCTTCCCACACTTTGGCCATAAACCATCGATATGAGTTCACCAAACAAATGCCACACGTGGTCTCGCTGATAGAATCAAGCTGAGGTAAAAATAGCCATTCCGAATCAGACCACTGAACACTCTTACCGAACCTCTGAAACAGTGCTTAGCTGCATAAAAAGAAGGGCACCACTCACAGTATAAGAAAGTCAAGACCCTTTCATGATATTCGTAGCAAATTATACAACGTCTCTAAAGATACCACCTGGAGTATCTGGTCTTTAAAATCTAAGACGAACTGGTCTTCGGGCCTTATGACCCAAAGCCAGACGGTTTTACACAGAAAGAACGCAGAGAAAGGCGGTTGGGCGACAGGCCGAACGGGGACCTACCGTGTTCCACAAAGACGTTACAGTGCTGCAGGCCATACCGAGGCAAGTCCTTCTTCCCCCCTTTGATGAACGGCAGCGTCGGCAGGCTCGGTCTCCTTTGGTCACCAAACTTCCCTGGCTGCTGCCCCATAAAGGCAGGATGTCAGGCCGCAGCCGGGGCGATCGGCGGAGTCTCGGGACGGGACGGGGTGCAGGAGCGAAGGGAGTGGGTTCTTGCCACAAGAGACGGAATGGCAGACACGGTACAGCCTAAGCTGAGAGCAGAGCACAAGTGTGCTCACCTCTGATTTTTAACCTTAACAGTGTCCAGGCCCATCAGTGAGGTTTGGTTTGAGGGTCCTGTTGTCCTGGGAGATAGCTTTATTTATCTGTCATTAGCAGGCGTGGTCTGAGATATAGTCCCATTTAACAGTGTTCAAAAAAGAAATGTTAGATGTAATCTCAGGGAGAGTAGTGTTGGAGGAGGTAGAAGGCACAAAACAAATATTGGGTACTGAAAGGGATCCAGAGAAGATTGTTTCCACAACAGGACAACATCAGGCTACCACATGGAAAGGAATTGTAGCGTGTGCATTTGTGCCGTTTTCAGATATACCATTAAATAGGCAGAGCTAACAAAAAACCCTAACGAAAGGCTACACAACATATATATTAGGCCTTATTTGTGTGTTTATAGCACATTTGGCTGGCTACAGTGAGAGAATAAGGACAAAAGTAAAAAGTGTACTTTCTAAGGCAAAATAGTGACGCTTTGGATGAACCGTTAAAACAGGCTACCCCTCAGGGGCAAATATTGTAAATCTTATTCACTAAAAACTTAGTGTTAGCAGTAACATGTGGTTGAAGAGGCCCATCTACAATAAAAGAGCACATTTTTTCTTCTTTGTCTGTGCATAGTAAACAAGTGACATGGAGTCCAAATTATTTTTTACATTTATAGGATCTGACCAGCTAAAAACCAGAACCTGTTTGGACTGCCAACAAGTTGGCATGGAGGCACTCAAGTTGTAATACATATTTACATTATCTGTGGTAATTAATTTCTAAGCATTACTTTCAAGGCAACAGGGCATAACTATTCGTCAAGTAAATAATCTATGTGCACTCTTTAGGAATGTAAACATATATTCTGTTAATCTGTCACAATATTCCTTTTTGCATTTATCACAATATGAATACCGCTCATTACATTACAGGACATACCCCAAATACATGACCAGAAGCAGCACAAGGGTGGGGGGCGGTTATCACAGTGGTCTTTCACAAATCAGTGGGTCTTCCCTTTCCCTACCAGGACATGTTATTCAGGCTAAAAAATGCTTAAAAACTGCTGTGCAAAGATACGACTTGATTGGGATCCCCACAAAATCTAACCATACAAATTGATTCCCCGTCACTATTTATCTGCTTTAACCAAGCTGGCTACGTATTTAAGTGCATTGCGTAATGAGATATTCATGTCCATGAAGACGCCACTCGCTTGATTTAACGATCCTTTGTGTTTTAAACGGACAAAAATTACTATTGAAATTTAGTAAAAAATAATCATTTAACCAGTAGGTTTATTGTATTGCAATACACTGTAACGTCGGTGTCACCGTTCATAAACGTGCCCTGTAATTATGTGGTGTGCATGGACGTAATTTTTAGCTAGCTACTTACGTAGCTACCTTCGTTATTGCGTAAGATTTCACCAACAGATTAAAATTTATCAAAGAATATGAAAGATACTAAGTCTTTAACATTTACTTTTCTTGATCGATATAACGAAATTACACCACGGCCAACTAATAAACTGTTCTGACCTGGTCAGTGACTAAACATGTTGTCAACTAGCTAGCTATGTTTTAGACACAAGCAGACCCAGTATACAGTTAGCTACACACGCGACTAAATCTGCTCTGGGCCCCCAACGCGACTGAGTACATTCGACTTCCTTGCCTAGTAGTCCTTACGTCGTCCGCGAAGCAGATCCATTTTCAGCTTATACCCGGACCTGTGTGGCACTCTTCCCAGACTATGACACTGCGTGTCTATTTCTCCACACTTGTCAATTTGCTTTCGCCCGATTACTTTGAATTCTATATTGCCGGGACGATTAGCAACACTTCAATAGAAAACTTATTTACTTTCCCAATGAATTGCTTGATATCTGGAAGTAAGAGCGTTTAGCCCTTGTTTAGATTCACATAGTAGCAGCCTCCATGTTTCCTCTGACTAAACATTGGGGGCTGCAACGTTTGAGGTCACCGCCTGCGTGCGCGACGCACGCGCATGCGCACTCCCAGACAACAGACACATTTTCCCTAGTCGGGCGAATAAATTGAATTCTACCCTTTTGGCTCTAAAATAGGCTACACATCTATGCATTGCTTATTAGGGTTAGGTTACTAATTTGATGAACACGAAAAAGTAAACGGAACACAGTGTGTACTTCTTACTTGAAAATGAATGCACCTTAATTGGGTCTGAGCTATTGCGAGCGAATTTCACTCTTCAACTTATTTAAAGTTTAAAATGTTTTATTGGAGGCATTTGCTCGTAAAACACATAACATAATTATAAAATTCTTCAACTTCCTTTAAATAACCAATACAGATTTAAATTCAGTTACGGTAAGTATCAGCAATATCTACCTATAAATCGAACTAACAACTGAATCTTACTCAAATTTAATATAATATCTGTTATCTAGATTTTATAATTTAACAAGCACTAATAAAAATTACTTCAACGCAATCCAAAGTTGAATTGGTATTCGAATAAACAAAGTGTGCTGTAGTCAGAGTTGTTACTTCCATTACTATACAATAAATTATCCAGCAGTTTTTCTATCAGTATTTGGTGCCTACACTCTTTGACACGTCGATTTTCGTGGCCCAACCCGATTATCTCACATGTACGACCTTTTGTTTTTCGTATCCAATATCTTGCGACATCATGAATATTTGACCAAACACAGCAAATAAAACACATATAATGAGTAACTTTTTGAAAAGTTTACTCACACAAAAACAAAAAATTCCTATATATTCATATCAGCTTTCAATGAATACTTAACAAGCCACCAACATCTATGAACACCTTGACAAAAACAAAATCGCAAATCTTATGCGATGGCGCCCTCTAGTAGATGTATAAACAGAACAAACGTTGTGGCGTTTTTACGCAAGTTTCGTCAGTTTCTGACAAGAATGCACGGTATTGCGGAAGTACAGATATTTTGCTTTTTTTTGTGTAATTTTGGGTAATTTTTTGTGTAATTTTGTGTAAATATTTTGCTCTTTAAAATTGTTTACGCCGAAACCTGTAGAATTGTATACGGCTCTGGTGGTCGAACTCACTTATAAATGACTATATATATATATATAGTCATTTAAAAGTGAGTGACTTTATATATATATATAGTGAATTTTTTCTATGACAATGTGGTACTATAAACAGCATTTTACTACCGATATGATGATAACGCAGGCATCAAATCTACTTGTTAATAAGAAAAGGCGTTTATCTATCGCCCCCTGGTGAACATATTTGTGCTCTTCTCTTCCACAAATGAAATCCCACCAGGAGTCAGTGGGGAAAAAAAAGAAAAAATGCAAAATAAATGATGAGGCGTCATTGCAGTCTCACATTACTGGTTAGGGTTATATAGTGCTGGCTCCAGAAATCTGCGTACTTTTATTAACTAATATGGGGTCCCCAGCGTGTGACAGTTATCTAGAAAGAGCGACAGGGATAGGAGGTATATATTTTAGCATCTGAAATTTCATTAGCCACAGCCCACTATCTGGCCCAGTCCTCTTGGTGACTATAGGAAAAAATAAATGTTTGTTTTATTTAAATCTTTACGTTTTGTAGCGTCTGATTCCTACATGTGATCAATTATTCAACAACGAGGTGCTCTTAAATAATTAATAAGTGTGTTTTAAAGTGAAATCAATTGAATGTCCATGCAGGGGCGCATTTATATTGAAAGTGCTTTTCCGATCTCGTTCTATTTAAGTTGAAAGTCTAACTTACCCAAACATAATACATTTGCTTCTTTTAAAACCAAATGGAAACTTATATATATATATATACACATAATGATAAACGCATACATAAAAAGTGAAGTTAAAAATATATATATTTTTTTTTCTAGAGAATAATATTGGTACATTTTGGTTCAAGAACGTTTGGGAAAAATCAATCAAAGACTATGAGTACTTACGAATACATTTTAAAGTATATGTTTATATATAGAAATTACATGACCAGAAACTAATCTCTGTCTTTGTTTATTCAGAATACAAGGTGAAAATACAATTATTTACATCTGCATACATAGTATTCATTATATATAATACGAAAGTCTTGTAATTAAAAGTTTACATACATGTACAGAGATAAAGTGACTATTCAGTATTTGTGGAAGTAGAGCACGGTTTAAAATAATATTTACATTGTACATATACTCTTTTATTTACATTTTTCTGAATTTACTTTATTCCCCTGTGTTGACAGAGGTGTAATACGATTTAAATGACACTGGGGGCGCACAACTCCATGGCGAACATGGCGAATCCTCAATGTGCCCAGACTATCAATCATTGATCCAAGAGAATCACTGTCGGCAGGCTCCAATTTAGCCAACTAAAAACTTGACGCAATTGATAATTGCTTTGACTGAAATAATTTAACCTCTTCTAGCGAACTGTAGGGGAGCTAAAAATGTGTTGCACCTGAGACTCGATGTAAGCACGTCGAGTCCTAATGGTGCTATAACTAAGTTTGCATGCAAATATTGAAAACGAAACTTTTCATATTTTCAGTTACAGCATCAATTAAACACAAAATGTATCTCCTTATAATGCGTGGTCTGTTAAACCATAATTGTCTCGTGCACGGGCAAGAACATAAATTATTTCGTTTAACAATTGGAAATTGAAAACTTTTGAAGACAAGAAATAGACCCCAAATGATTTAGTCCATAAAAATTGAGCTAGAACCAGGGCTCATATAATTCTTTGTATGGAGTATTCTTAGCAATGCTGTTTTTCAGTCAAACATAATAAAATCTTGTTATATGTGATATATATGCATCTGTGGTTGGGAACAAATTAATAAGCTTTCATGACAAACTAATATCAGCATAATATTAGCTATCACATTTTAAAGCATCGGGGATTCCTTCTTTTATCAGTCCTGTTGTCAGGGAAATTACTTCTCCTTGTCGTGTGTAGTGCCCTCCAATACAATGTTTAGTGCCTTCAATTAAACCCCAATAATACTTTCAGATTCAGGAGTCAGGACACAGCCAGTTCAGACAAAGGGTAAAATGTACCATAGGTGCAGATGGACACTGGCAATGCACTTTGTCTTAGTAGCAGTAGGTGTTTTCGTGCTTGCTTGTGTGTGGGGACAAAATGTGTTTGTGTGTTGGTTCTTCCTCCCTCCCCCACCATCACAGCACCATCGTGGGGATGTGGTGTACCAGGGAGGCTGGGTGGGGCACAGGGGCCATCTGGGGAGGAGACGGGGAGTGGGCCTGCAGAGCCACCACGGAGCCTGTGCCTGTCGGTCGATGCCTGGCGCTCTTCTGGTGCGCCCGCAGTCCTGCCAGCTGAGAGTACGCGCTCTGGCACACGTGGCACTTGTACGGGCGCTCCCCGGTGTGCAGCCGGACGTGGTTGCGCAGGGTGGAGGACTGGCTGAAGCGACGGTTGCAGAAGCGGCAGACGAAGGGCTTGTCCAGGGTGTGGATGCGCATGTGTGAGCGCAGGTTGCTGCGAGAGTTGAAGCCACGGTGGCAAATGACACAGCGCATGCGGCTGGCCGCCGAGGAGGAGGAGGAGGATGACGACGAAGATGAGGATGCGTCAGACAGATGGAAATCATCTGTTAGAGAGGAGAACAGATTGCATGTTAAATACAGCTCCAGCGTATAACCACTTGTCATGCAATTTGATGTCAGCATATCTGGTTCCCGATTCTGACATTTCATCGACACTTTTGAAAAAGATCATCCTCCTGTCCTCTGATTGGGGCAGAATACCCTTTCTTCCTCTACAGAATTTCCTCTTTAAGCAAATTTCAAGCAGACCAAAGCCCCGATATAGTGTACTGTTGTGCATAGACTGTCACCCTACTCCAATGGGCTGCTCTATATCATAATCTGCAGTGCCACAGACAAAGAGCTTTGACTTGATAGGGATCTTTCCCTTTCAACAAACCATGCCCATGAAGGGACTAAAAGAGTAATGAAAGCAAGCACTAATTAACTCTATTGTTTCCAAAATGGCTCTGATAATGATCAGTGCGGCCAAATCCTTAACCCCTAGCCCCTACACACCCCACCCAACTATTAGCTTTAAGCAACCTCAAGCAACGAGCCTCACCATTCTTGTTTTTCTTTTGCTGCTCATCCTCTATACCAGGGACCCCGGGGATCCCCAGGAAGGTATTGTGGGAATTTCCATACCACACCAGCAGCTCCTGGTCAGGGGGGATTGTCTGCCAAAATAAAATATGAAAAATACAAATGAGTCGACATGCTGGGCCAGATAAGGTTTTTAGGTTTTAGATACGATGATATGTTGCTAGGTGGAATGAAAGATGCTCACCTCCACTGCTCTGTAAAAGATACTGCTGCCAATCTGGACCACCTCTAGATTCTGCTCCTGTTCATTGCGGGCGCATCTAATGTATGTCATCCAGCTGCGGTGGTCTTCCTGACTGGCATCGATGAAATATCGCACTGTGCCGTCCTCGTTGAATACCTGAGAAAAAACAAAAGCATAAGTATATACCTGTATAACTCTGGCCCTGTGTTCCAGCTTGTAATAACCAACCAGGCAAAAAAGTATGTGAATCAATATTTGCTTACCTCCCACATAAGATTGTTGTTTTTGAAGAGGTCCACGTGCTCCGGTGAGATGACTCTGCCGGTAAAAGGACCCATCTCTGTGCCAGCCTTGATCCATGTTTTGGAGAAAATCCCGAGTCCCTCTCCCGGGATGGAGCTTTGGGCGATGATGACTTCACTCGGCAGCACCAGACTCGACAGCTTCTGAACTTCTAAGGCAGCAAACAGGAAGAGGATTTAGGCAAAGCTTAGCACGATGGATAGCATCGCACGTGCACTAGCAGAGCTTCTTCAAAACACAGAATTCCAAAAAGTATGGATCCAGCTTTTAAAAATAAACCTATTTAACGTTTGAACGGTTTTATTAAATGCTTTTTTGCAGTAACCTGAACAAAAATATTGTAGACTGATAATGGGGAAGGATCAAATGTAAATTTAATTTAAGTAGCTAAAATTAGGCCGTTTACATCGCCAATTAATGATTTGAACTTATTCATCCATACCGCAACCGGTAATATGAAAGTTACCGTAACATACATTCTGAATCAAATACAGAAACCATCCGCTTTAACAAAAACAACAACCAACAAACAGAAACTAAATTCTAGAGGGCTAATACGAGAAAGTGGTCATCATTTATTTGGCTTTGGTCACGAATTCGTAGTAAATGCAAATACGTGATAAGCTTAAACATATTTATTAAGATGTGGGGTGCTTGAGGCTGGATACTTAAGACAGGCCTGCATTTTTGCTTTTTCTAAAGGCTAAAAAACACATTTAAGGTTATTTAATGTAAAAAATTTAAGGAATTATATCTGAAACGGGAAACGACGGCCAAGACAGGGGTTAAACGGTCCGCTGTTACTCGGAATCCAGCAATTTGCCATGCCTTAGATGCGATATACATTCATTAAACTCAACTATAAAGAAATGGCTAATTCCAAATTCATTATCCCTTTAAGAACTTTGTAGCAATAAATTTAGGGTGAATGAAATGAGGACTTGTTTAAAAGGCCCAGGAATTTCTCTGACAAAAAAATGGAAAGGCGATTAGATGGCTGACATGGTGTGAATGGCAATAGAATTAGCCTTCACGGTGTATTAACGGAGGAACAGCAATCTTTTAAGGCGAGAGAAAGGGAAAAGTGAAGGCGCGCCATAGCTGCCAAAGCAAGGGAAAAGAGACTGTCCGGAGATTGATGAATGAGGGATAAAACCCGGGACATCTTAAAGAAAGGGGACTTTTCATTCTCTATAGTACTCGTTTTAAGTGGAAACTTTCTCAGGTCAAGCACAACGTTAACCAAATGAATTTAATTCCCTTCTTTAAGTCAGCAACAGTTACACGCCTAACAAGCTTCTAAATGCGAGATATCAATGTGCTAAACGGGTTAATACGCTAAATGGCTGGAAATAAAAGAGGGAAGTGGGAAAATACTGGAGAACAGTAATGGGAAAGTCACGGGGACCTTGGGAAGAAATCTCTAACAGTGAATGAGTGTAAGTTTTTGCTTTTAAGTTAATTTTGGGGGATGGGGGCTATAAAACCTCAATGAAGTTTCCCACCATGCCAAATATAAAAGCCGTTTTTATTCTAGATTCGTAAGAAAGTATAATTATTATTTTTTTAAAAAGCAAAACACAATATATACATATATATATATAGCACGAATATT
>JAOYSI010061871.1:0-23703 GCA_025775065.1 Hiodon alosoides | reverse complement strand
ATTATATATGTAATTTAAAAACAAAATCAGTTACTTTCTGAACATTTGCATGTGAAATAAAATGTATTTCTACGAATAGTATGAACTTTCAATATCATATTAAAAACACAGATAAATGAATTCATATTAATAAAATTTATTTCAATGTCATGTCTAATAAAACAATCACACAGCCATAAAATATAATTATTAGCTATCACAACATTTTTAAAACGCATTAGAAAAGCAATTTAAAAGTTTCTGAGAGAAAAAATGTAGAGACATAGGCGATTGACTACATAAAACAATACATTAGCCTAAATTACGTAACATTTAACATTTACGCCTATTTAATATTTAACGCAACGTTTATTAAAAGCCACAAGAAAAGAAAAGAAGACTATAATAAATAAACACTAATAAATTCAGACTTGCTCTTGAAATCTGTCTATATTATTATGACTGTGGTTGAGTATGCGTATGTGTTTCTCAGGCTATTTATGTGAAAACGAATTTTAACATTTTTAACGTCATCAAACCTTCATGTCGAGTGGCAATCTAGTATTTTTAAAACAACTTTATGAAAAGTGGTTTTGCGATAATTTTAATTTAATTTTTATGAAAATAAGTATATAGCTGTGCTACATGCTATTCAAATGATAGTTATTACTAATTAATTAATTCAAATTTAAGTTTAATGTATTTGGCAGTAACCTATAACCGAATATTTCAATAACAAACAACCACGCAGCCATGTCGACCAAGTTAGGTCAACGTAAACAACAGACGTTCCCTTTAGAGACTAGCTTCTGGTGACAGCAGCGGGTATGCAGCGTCAAACAGCGATCAGGAGAGCGGCTCCCCAGCGCGGGGAGCCTCCGCGGGCGATGTGCAGCGGATTAAATCACGCGCAATGTTGGTTGACAGTACTGTCGGGAGCAGGTTTTAACGAAGGAGGTTTATCCTTCTCATACTTTTAAACAAGCAGCAAATTAGTGCCCCGCATGTGTGCTCTCAATTACAGAAGTCTAACCATGAAAAATGGTACCACCTGGAAACCGATCAAGAACAAGCGGTGTTTTACAGAGTGCCCCGCAGACGTCTTCTCTCTCCTCCGCAGTAAATCGCTAGCCTCCACCATGTTTAATCTATTAAGCAGTATAGCTTCTTAGTCGTTTAAGTCATTGTTTCCATGAGGGGTAACTTCATTAACCAATTTCAACTGGACAAATTACATTTTTAAGTTGAAAATGTATTCCCTCAGCAGGATAATGGCTTATGTCCGTCAATGCTGTCATTCTGCATCGCACAAAATCCCACAGGAGAGGCATAAGAAAATTATAGTATTTCCAGGAAAACAGAAAATACCTGTGCTATTTAAATGATCTAATTAAAACAAAGACTTAAAATTAATTTTTGTGAGATTCTGCATTTTCCTGATGTGCTAGCCCTGTTGACAAACTTGGCTCTGAGTGTTGAAATAAAACTGGCTCTTAGAAGACTAAATCTGCCGAGTCTGCTCTAAAGTCAGCAGTTTTTTTCTAAACATTTTCAGCATAAAACCTATTTGAGTTTATTTTAATAACTGCATTACACCGAGCAATAGATGACAAACCATGACCTATTTATAACGCACATGCGCATATACATATCAAATTTATCAACAGGACACAGTATAATTTTTCTGGCTCACATAGCCCATATGAGGCCGCATAATGAAATACTAAAACAAACGTGTCATCTGTACCTTTAGATGGGAGTTGGGTCTGTTCTCACAGCTCAGCCCTACAATCCTAGGCAAGAGCTTGGCGGCGACGTTGCTGTTGTTGTTGTTGATGTTATGTGTCACAGAGGACCCCGGGGCCCCTGGAGGCGATCCTCCCAGGGGTGCCCCTGTGCTCCCTGAGATGGCAATCTTCCTGATGGACCTGGAGGTGCCCGTGGGGGACACGGCGTTGCGGTCGAGGGCGTCCCCCTCGGTCTCCTCGCGACGGTGCTCTGCCTGGGCCACACGAACTGCCACAGCTGAGGGACGGGGCCCAGTGTGCCCACCCTGTGGCCGAACTGTCGGGCACGGGGGCACCCGCTTGTTTAAGCCACGTCCGAGCCTGCAGTTATCCAGAGCCTGGCCTGGCAGAAAGGGTTCGCCGAAATCTGAACATTTGGGCACCGAGGGAACAGACAGCTTGGTCCCGATTGTAAAAGGCTGAATTTTCCTTACAATGCTCTCTGACATGGTCCCGGATCACACCTTGTTAAAAAAGGAATGATGATAATAAAGAAAACGACGACATCAAACATCAATAAAAGTCTACAGCCTCTGCCCTCTCTCTCTCTCTCTCTCTCTCTCTCTCTCTCTCTCTCTCTCTCTCTCTCCCACAAAGTCCTGAAGTCCGAGAGAGAGAGAAGTAGGAAGTGGATTAGGAGTGAGGCTCGCTGACTCAGTTGTCCACCTTCTTGTGCATGTTGAGAACGCAGAGGACGCAAGACAGGACCGCCTCTCGTGACTGCTGCGATCGGACGCGATCCCAGATGTGGCGCAACAAGGACCCTAGGTGGGAGACGGCAGCCGAGAGGCTGGTCCTGAGGAGCTGCGCCGCGGAGCCTGCTAATTTACTACTGAGCAACCTGATAAGCAGGGAGCGGAGCAAGAGGAAAACGGCTGGCATGCTGCCCGGTTGTGCCGTGTTAAAAGAGAAAGAAAGGGGAAAAAAAGCAAAAAGAGGGGAAGAGGGGGAGGTTTCGTCCAAAAAAAAAAACAGGAGTGAAGTCACTGCTTTCTGTCAGAGCATGTGCGAAGTGACTGAGGGAAAGGAGGCTGTAAACCCTGGCTGTCAAAACTTCCTCTGTAAATAAGAACAGAAAAGCTGCACAGATAAGAAAGACACGGGGCTGTTAATAGAATCCAGCCTGACCTTCCCGATCAGAGCTGCTTTGGAATGAGGTAATGCCTCTGACATAAAGAAAAAGTGGGAAAAAAACTCCGCAAAAAACCAAACAATCCACATATAGACTTTGTCTCCCAATCTTGTGGTCTAGAAAAATAAGAACTTTGAATTTTTGAAAACTAGTTGTTTCTTAACATGAAAAAACTGTCTCTCTCTCAGATTACAGGGCTCTCAGAAGAGCATAACACACACACACAAAAAAAAAAAAAAACACAACAATGTTTTCGGATCTGACTTGATGCTAATCTTAAAACTTAAAAAAAAGAAGTAAAATGGACTGATGAGAAAGAAGACAAAGGGCTTGTCTTGAGCCTTAGCGCACCCCAGCAGAGAGTTGTTGGGCTCCAGCTGAAAGGCCCTGTTCCTACAGCACTTGTCTGAGGCTTCTGCCGACTGGAACCGCTCAGCGCCTCCACCGGCTGCTTTAAGTGAAAGTCTTCTGGAATGACAAATGTTTGGTGAAATCGATAGCTTTGACCCCCGGGTCCCACCCAGACGACAACGCCTCAAGCTTTGCCGAATCAGTTAAACACTTGTGGAGTGGGGGGGTGTGGGGGTCAGGTCGCCGGGGAACAAAATGGAGAAAGTGGACAGTCACCAGTTGAGGAAAGATCTCCAGGAAAAGCAGAATTTTCTGGCATGAAAGCCCTGCTGCCTAATACCACTTCGACACCTGGTCACATGTGTGTCAAGCCGTCACTCAAACAGTTGGTAATGTTTGGGGGGAGATGCTTCCTCCCTCACCAGAAATCTCACCCATGTGCTACCCCTGGACACTTATAGGCAATAGTGTGGTTATAAATAACAAGGACCCCTTTAACACAGTTTTTGTTCAGACAAAGGAGCATGTTATTCATAATTTACTGCACAGATGATGGACGATCAAAATATGTTGCTATTTTACGTTACATTTTATTCTGTAAGCCATCACTGCAATGCACTCAAAGAATATATTTTAACCCAGAAATAGAAATCATAAGATGGACTAATGTTTACCATGAAGGTCAGAAGAATAAATGTGACCATTGTGTGTCTGACCAGAGCATATGGCTAAGTTAGGCATGATCATGGCATGTGTAATTGAATTTCGGACTCTAGAAAAACTCTGTTATCAAGTGGCACAATGTTTAGGAGACTAGAAAAGGTTTGGGTTCAAATTCTACTGGGGGGGGGGCGGGTACTGTCTCACCCGTTTGCGGACGGCACTTGACCTCACTTGTTTCAGCAAACATTCGGCCCCTATAAATGAGCAAAGGGTACAACTGCATGCGGTGTAAACTCCTCAGTGAAGGACATCTGCTGAGCAGATGTAGGACCTACGCCTTCTTGCCGTGCCTGACTGCTGTCATTTCACACATTTGAGGCCGGCCCAAAGTTGTCGAAAATCCCCTGCAACCCTCTAGAGTGTTTCCATTCACAGACCGTGTCTGGAGGGGCTTGTCCAATCAGAACGTTATTACAAGACGCCATAAAACATAACTTGGCAGACGGCTTGTTCAACAGCCGAGGGCCCATTGGTCCCCCGCCCCAGACTTGACCCGTTGGCGTTCCTGCCTCCTGGGTAGTCCATGGTTATCAGACAAGGGCTACGATGGGCCCAGGAGTTCAGCCCCAAATTACACGGGTAATTACAAAATCATTAGGATTTCACCATGATAGGTAGAAAGGCTCTTATCTAGTTCTTACTATGCTCAAAATCGGCCCTTAAGGAAATATCACTAACTATTTACAAAGTATAAAGAAAGGCAAAAAAAACCTCAAAGCAAGCACTGATTAAGACTATAAATCATCATTACAAAATTCAGCGAGAAAATTAAGATACTCTTAATAAGAGACAGATGAAAAGTTTAAATAAAATGAATTACAGCAATAACATTGTATGTGTGTCTGTAAATTGAGGTTCCGATAAAGAAAATTTCCTGTATTTTCACCCATGTTGCCAAAGTAATAATGGCGAGACCTGATACAGTTAGTGACACAGATAGTGATAATTTTACACTGCGACTGTATTTTTACTGCATCGGAGGCACATGCGGCGTCTTCAAAATCTGGGTTAGACCAAAAAAAGAAAGCCTTTTGTGGACAGTCCCCGCACATGTTCTCCTAGCAACGAGGACAGATCTATTTTTATACCCGTAATGTAAACATTTATGGATGAACTGCTGCAGCCATGCAGGAGTGTTGGCGTGTGTAACCCGAAGCAGGTGTCTGGTCCTGCTCTGAATCTGCTTCGGCCGGCGGTAACACCTTCCGTATGTTACTGGTCACAATATGCTCTGCACGTTTCTGGCATGGCTCCGCTGAGTGACCCTTTTGCTCTCGCTCTCCTTATTCAATCCAAACTGCTGTGCATTTCACTCATTTTCTGTAAACCCACCTGGACGGGCGTCAGGTACCTTTTTGGGAGGGGGTGGTATCGGCAGGACAAAATTTGGTGGAAATTTGGAGACAGGGGATTCTGGGTGCTGGAGTCGTATGTTTCCTTGTAATAAATGCAGGTTTACATCTTGTGAGAATACAATTCATTTGTGCAAATATAAAAGGCAAGAAATGCAGGCCGATTCTGGCGCTGATGACATCAAAGCCTCCTAAACTGACAATAAAAACGCAGACATTTACCTACATGCCTGGTTAGCGGGAGGTTATGTTAGCTGTCCTTAATAAGGTATGACAAAATTCAGTCCTATGTGTGGAACATATTCTATTATAAGAATAATATCTCTCAATGGGTGGAATATGGGTGGAACATAACAGAACTTTGTCACAAATCCTCCATATGTGTGAAACATGAGTGATCCTGTAATAGTATCATAAGATTTTATAATATTCTCCATAAGAAGAATTAAAATATTTAATAAATATTTTAGGAGAATCCATTGCCAGTTGCGAGGCAGTCATTTTGTGGGGAGTGAATTGGTCTTTGGAAATAAACAAAAGAAAAAGGACTAAACTAGTTTGTTTACATCGCTACAGCAGAAAATCACACAAGAGGGAAGATATCATCCATGTGGTCAAGTTGTCGACCTTGCTAGGCTTGGCTGGAGACCCATGTAAACACTGCATCATGAGAAAGCACACATCGAATAGGACCGACCGCCCTTTATACCGGTCTAACAGCAAAGACGGAAACGGCCCCACTTTAACGCAGCCTGCCAACAGCCAGCGCTAACACAATGTACACAACAGCCAGCGCTAACACAATGAAAACCGGTGTAGCAATTGTTCAACCTGTCAAGGAAGTGATTAGTGGAGCCAGGGAAAGTTTGTGAAAACAAATGGTTGAGCAGACGAGAAAAAAAAAAGAAGCGAGAAATACTTTGGGGATGAAATAGACAGGCTGTAAATTCCAAGATCGAGCATCTCATGTACCTGCGTAGCCTCGAATTCCTATGAGTTTAGCTCAGCCTAATGCCTGGATGGGGCAGCGAAGCGTTTGTTTACCATTGTTTACATTCCCAGGCCGCTGGCAGTATTCTGGTCCCAATGCCCAGGGCATGAACAGCTACAGAGACAAACTTAGCAATGTGGAGCTTGTTTATCAGTTTTAGCGCTGAATTCTAACTATAAATGGAAAAAATTGGGTATAAACTTAACTTTCCCCTGAAAATTCAACGCATTTCTCTGAGTGTAAAAGCTCTGAATCAACGATGGATGGAGAGCCTACAGACACCACCCAATTCAGGCAGGCGTCGGGTGATGCAGTCACAGGCTCCAGCGGCAAGATCTGTGTTCAGGAAGATGGAGTGTGTGTGTGGGAATGAATTTAGGGGGGTGGGGTCAGCGCATGCATACCTGACAGATGACGCTGCGCACACCTGCGTCGCCAGTGACAGGGATTCTGGTTTCATGCACCCCAAACCGCTCTTCTTCTTATCTTTCCAGAGGACTGGCCACGGGGCATGCCGATGATGTCATCCACCACAGACAGATCACGGCCTATTGTTTCAAGACACGTTGGAATCCAGACAGCAAATCGTCCCTGGACCAGACTGTTCCAAAGCAGCAGTGTGTTAGTTAGCCTCACACTCTCCAGACTAAACTTCCCGTTAATGTGCTTTCACCATTTGAACTGCCTTGAGTTTTAAAAGATCATTTTATGGTACTTACATACATCATAAAGATAAATTTAATTAAGATATAGCACAAAAAACAGAGAAGAAATATACTGACAAAATGATGAAACACGTGCGGACAGACACGCATACAAACACATGCGCGCACACACAAAGAGAACTGCATAATAGCATTTTGTGTTGATTCATATTCCAGTTCAGACAGACCTGAAACACACCAACCAGTGAATCTTGCCTTGTTGGAGAGAATTTACAGGACTGGCAACAGCAACGTGTGAGTCATAACAAAAATGCTGACGTTTGAAGTTTTAAAAAGGAAAAATCCAAGATTTAGAATTTGAAAACTTCTTTATTGTAGCTTATAAAAGTCAAGATGTCAAGACTAATGAAATGAGAAATGTATTGTTATTATTGCTGTTGTTTTTAGTAATAAAAATAAAGATGGTTTTTTGCTGTTAGGGAAACCTGCATAGATGAAATGGGGACACTTTTCTGGTTGTAAAGGCAGGCGTAAGCACATACCACCCCACAGGCATTAAAAAGCCTTGAAAGATTGGGTTAAATGTCTAGACAGGGGTGTCTTACATGTACTATATGAACATACTTTCTTCCTGCCCCCCAAATCTGGTGGGAGGTGGTTAATTACAGCTAACGTGTAAGAAGATGTCCAGTGCAGTACGTACTATACGTATTTTCTGCATTTTACACATCTGTCACATTGAATTTGGTCACGGAGTCTGAGAAAAAAAATTCACTAAAGTTAGGTGCTTCTTTCGTATGTATGCTATGCAAGGTAAACAAAAGTTATAGACCCATCCAACTAATTTAGGGTTTGCTATATGAATACTTAGGCCTGATTTGGGCCTTACCATCAGAGTAAATCTGTCAGCACACAGGGTCTAGAGGCACATTATGTCTTGATAAAAAAAAAAAAAATTCCAGAAAACCTCCAAAAAGAACTTTGTTGATGCCTGTTGGTCAGGAATGGGTAACACAGCCATTTCTAAGGCTTTGGGCTGCCCCCCCAAATCATAGTCAGAGCCATTTTGTTGAAGTTGACAAAGTAGTGAATCTTCCCAGGATTGGTTATTCCCTAAGAACCCTAGAACAACAACCAGGGATCTGCCAGAACAAGTCAGTGTTCTTGACTGAAATGAATGGGATTCATAACAGAGTAGCATGAATGAGTGACTTTTGTCGTGGAACATTTTGGCAAACATTGGTAAAAAAACAAACAGAAAAAAGAACCTCATTCCAACGGTAAAGCATGGTGGTGGTAGTGTCATGGTTTGGGGATGCTTTGCTGCATCATCATTGCCATCATTGAAGGAACAATGAATTATGCTCTGAATCTGAGAA
This sequence comes from Hiodon alosoides, assembly GCA_025775065.1. NCBI lineage: Eukaryota > Metazoa > Chordata > Actinopteri > Hiodontiformes > Hiodontidae > Hiodon > Hiodon alosoides. The sequence continues at coordinate 15,344 of JAOYSI010061871.1, read as the reverse complement.
TTCTACCAGATAATGTGAGGCCATCCATCCGTGAGCTGCAGCTGAAGCTCGGCTAGGTTATGCAGCAAGACAATGATCCGAAACACACATGAAGTTAAAGTTTTGTCAAGAAGCCTACAATCGTCACTGAGATCTGTATTCTAGGAGTGGGTCAAAGTTTCTCCACAGCGCTATGAGAGACTAATCAATAACTAGAGGAAGCATTTGGCTGCAGTTATTGCAGCTAAAGGAGACGTATGCAGTTATTGAGTCTAAGGGGACAATTTATTTTTCGCACAGGGGCATTGGGTGCGGCATAAGTAAGTGTTACTTGTTCTCTCCGGGTTCCTTTTATCTTATTTTAGGTTTTTAAGTTCTGACAACATTCAGTGTCAAAATATTCAGAAAATCAGGCAGTGCTTTATTAGGTGTCTGTGAGTCATGGGAGCCTGCAGTGATTGCACTTTTTACATGGTACACTCTGTCCCACCAAGCAAATGCCACAATAGTAATGATATCCTGTGGCAGAAATGTCCCAGTGAATTAAAAACCAGCACTCTAAATGTTTAGGACTTGAATGGACCAAACTAGTTGATTTACAATTTATGGTGACTGGTAGCGTATCTTACGTAATTTGTTAGAGGCTTTTAGTCCAGCATTTTTACATGAATTTGGAGAACGAATGTTTAACCAAAGGCCATGTTTAAAATGTTTATCGGCTGCCCGCCAGCTTTGAGGCTCTTCCGATTCTGAACGCTTTTACTGTGATGAAAACCCACCAAAAGTCAGCTTTTAATTTGTGGACAAGATCTGTTCAGTGTGAAACTACACACTAAATGCACATATATACAAAACTGTTGTGCATAAGTGTAACATCCAGACCGATTGCCATTGAATTTCAGCTGAAAGGAACATTCATGAATCAAAACTTATCGTAAAGTAAATTGATATATTTAATCATATTCAATGGAAAAGTGGTTCCCTTGGACCAGTAACCTGTTGTGTCCTAGCTGTTTCCATGGTTATCTTTGAGGGGGGCGGGGCTGCATTCAGACTGTAATCTAGGCAAAAGAAAGACCTGATGGATTAGGGTTATGCCATAAAACTGGGGGAAATGACAGCCTCTGGCCTAAGCACAGTGATGTCACAGGTCAACAGAACAGGGAGCAGCTTCACTTGTGAAAATGGTTCAAAGCCTGCTAGAATAACCAGGGGAAAAATTCTGCAAATTATTTTCTTCCACACAAAATATTAATCACTCTGATGGGGAGTTTAACCTTCGACCCATGATGTCACAGCAGTGGCGGTGAGGGTAACAATAAGCCTTATTAAAGAAACATGGTGATCTCGCTGCTGTAGTGATTTACCGGCCCTGTAGATTTCTGTGATTAAATGCAGGGGGAGTTCTCCTGGCCTCAACATGTGCAACAGACATTTGCTTTCGCTTCTGAGGCTTTGCCATTTTCCCTTTACATTCTTTACTAAACAGGTACAAAATGTTTTATTAAGTGCAGGAAGCCTTTAAAGCCTTTTAATTCTCATCAGCAGAGTATAATTCACTCTCTACTGCCTGTTCCAGCATTCTAAACAAGTTCAGGTGCTTTTCTACGTTTCGTGAGATTTAGCGAAGTGCTTGCGGGAAAAAGAAAAAGAAAAAACCCCCCAAAATAAACCAGAGGGAAAACTGTTTCACCTGGGAGAATGCCCCTTCGTCTGACGCAGGGCAAATGCTGAGTCTAGCCAAAGCACATCTCAGCGTGGGTTTGAACAGCATCGTTACACTTACAAATTGTTTTAATGTGTCAGTTGAGACTTTTTGGCCAAGGTGTTTAGGGGGAGGTAAACAACCGATTATGGACAAATAAGTGGAAACTGCAAAGTTCTCACAGCTGTGTTTCCTTCACTTCTCCTCGCTGGACAAAAATATCAACACCTTTTTAAAAAAATCTGCCCAATAATAGTCACACAAGTTTTAGCTTTCTTTTGTTTGGATTGACTGGAGGATCAGGAATTGCCATGACCACATAGTCGACAAGAAATTCAGCACTTTGCTGGTATTCTTTACACAAAATGGTAAGAAAACCGACAGTTCATTGACTTTGAGCTTTTCTGTAACCAAATGGGGTGGGAATGTGATGACCTCAGACTTCCTCCTAAGCCAGGGTCAACTGGTTTGAAGGTCAATTGGTAATGCATGGTAGAAACAGAACAACACATAAATAAATAAAGGAACATACCAGGCCAGGAGCACAAAATATGACTGATATATTACCAACAAGGAAAGACTACAAACTACAAACCCCCAGTACTTTTTAGTCATGGATTACACTCTTGTAAATTACCTAAGGATTCAGTAGGTTCAGTGAGAAACTGTCAAATATGAAATGGAACACTGTGTTCTCTACCTATTCCGATATATATTGTAGAAATACATGCATGGTAAAATAATAGCTTTCCAATGATGCAAGGCATGACAGCTGTTGCTCCTTAGTTCACCGAAACAGGATGACATCACCAAATGTTACGGACATCGTCTTCCAGCCCGACTGAAAAATGTGTGTGGTCAAGCATCATAACACTGCATTAGTTGCCTTGCAGACACTTTTTTCCAGAGCGTCTTAAATAGCTTTGTTTCGCCCGCTTTACACAGGTAGATATTTACTTGAACACAGGTTCGATTACTTTGCTGAAACCCCCTCTGGGACTAGAGCCACAAACCCAGTTCCATAACAATAAAGAGAAAGTGGTGTCTGTCTTACCTTTGCTAATATTGTTTTCTGGTCCATATTAATGATGACTCTGATCTCTGAAAGCTTTCCACTTCTGTTGCCCCGTAAATCCATGGTAAATTTAATGGCAGACTTCGAGGTATTTCAATTGCATTACTTAAAACATGACATCGTAAAAAAGAAATGGCCATACAGAATCAGTAGAAGTAAGCAAGCCTTGTTATTTTTTATATTTGTTAAAGAAAAACATGAAAGGTAGACAGACATAAAAACTTAAACAGAACATCTTTAACAACAGGCAGCTGAACAAGTAATGGGGATAAATAGAAAGAAGAAGGGTACAATCTTGATGATCGGTACCAAAAAGATGCTGCGGGCCATTAGGAGTGATGTGGGCACGTGTGCCAGAAGGTCACTGCAACTCTGGGGGCAGAGCCCAAGACAACGAGGCACATTCATGCCCTCATGGCACAGGAATGCTGGGAGTCGGACCCATCCGCTTCTCACAACAATGTGGGAACAGCCCACGACAGCCCGTCGAGTGAAACGGACAGGTGTCAGGAGGGTCGTGGCCCCACCTTCCAAACTCGGGACAGCCGGTGCGACAAGTGTCGCTCGGCAACTGGGGAGGGGGGAAGGTCTGCCGTCTGCAACAAACAGCTAAGCCATCTCTTTCTGCTAATTTAGATTTTTTCTTTGGACGGATTTCAATGCAGGAAAATAATATCTGTATGGATGTTTCAAATGACACATCAGAGACATGTCCTAACCTTTCCCCAGATTTTAAAAAGACTACACCTTTAAGTGCCTTATAACACCAGAGGCATTTCTCAGGTTTCAGGTCTTTGTCAGATATGAATTAACCTGTACTCCCATGAAAGTCATATTTGCATAAGCAGACATGTTATTGTAGTTCAGAGCCTGTAGTAACGCAATCAAACTTGACCGAGAGAGTAGGTGAAACTCGCCAATGTGAATCTGCTTGGAAATAGACATGTCATTGAACGCATAGTTGTGGAACAATATGCAGACAGAGATCATCTTTGTGAAGAATGGCAACCATACCATTCCCTCCTCGTTAAAAAAATTACTTTGAGAAATGAACACTGTTCCTTTAATTACCGCCAAATTAAAGGGAAACGTATGATTTAATCCTTCTAGATTAGAGTTAGATCATGCTCGATGACATCATTTTGGATTGCGCCATCCCGTTGAGTCAACCCAGTAAGAGGAAGTCAAATCAGTACGCTGAAGTCAAATAAGTGTCATACAAACACTCAGCTGCAGCTCGACGTATGACTCCGGGAACCATAACAACCCTTGCTGGGGCTCCTATGCGCAGCCGACGGCAGGTCAGAACCGCAAATTGGCGGGGGCAGAGGCTTTCCAACCTTCACTTTCCGCCCAGGGGAGCTGCAGGCCGAACACAGCCCGGCTGAACCAAACACGACCCACACACAGCCCCTGCTCTCCAAGACAGTTGGCTTTGGCCTTTGAGTGGTCTGATTCATGCACCAAGGTATAAAAAAAGAGAGTTTAAGTATGTACTTATGTGGGAGCATTGGTGGTCCACAGATGCTGCGTATATGGGCTTAGTGTTGGGTTTAATCCCTCCTGAGGAGGAACGCAGTTCATTCTCAGTCAAACAAATGAGGTTCTATCCTTTTTTCTCTAATCTTTAGCAGCGCCTTACAGTACTAAACTAGCCAATAAATTGCTGTAACTTGGACAAGAAGACGAAGTATTAATCACTCCTGTTCTATTGTCTGTCCGCAGAGGACCAAAAAAAGTGTCTCAAAAATATGTTTGTGTCCAGATAGATTTACAGTCCACTGTGATGAAATGCTCCAAAATGCTGAATGGAAAGGGCAAGCGTGAGGTTAACCGGATGGGCCGTTCGAGACCAAAGGCAGTACTTTTCCTGCCACAAGGCGTTTCCAGGCCCTGCCATCAACGGGGCTTGTGGAGAAAACACTGAGCCGCGTCGGCGAGCAGCTGCCGGTCCCGCAGTTGTTATTTTCCTGCATTCTTTGTGGTGGAATCCGCGAGCAGCGAGCAGCAGCAGCTCGTCGTCATCGAGGGACCAGTTAGGGTGCCAACATGTGTCGTTTTTAACGAGCGCGAGGTCCCGGCGAGCGATTGAGACCGTGCTGTCGTTTCGGGGTCGCGTGTGCGATGTAAAGCGCACAATGGTCAACAGGTGGCACCAGGTGCCCCAGCATGCTGACCAATGGGTGGAGGAGATATACACTCGCCACCAACTGGAGCAACAGGGTGGGGGCGGCGCACAGAAAGTAACCTGATACGGAACAATTCAGTGACGGTCAGAAAACCTCCAGCTGTTCCCATGTTGCATGACTGGACAGTTATTACAGAACCGTGTGACCAAAAGGCAAGTATTCATTGTTCTGAGTTTAGGCATTATTTTCACCCTCTTGGTAGACACAAACATGTCACCCATGTTGCATAGCTCTTTATGAATTCAACTGAGGTGGAAAAGGGATCCTATGGTTAGTTGGTGCATTTCTGTATTAAAAATGGTGTCTAATCTAAAATCATACACCTGATTAGGATTTTAAAACAGTTTTAAATATTTTGATCAAAACCGCATCAACTATCAGTTTGTCATGTTTAAATAATCATTCATTAACAATTTTACTAAACCCAGCATGTTAGTGTTGCAGTGTTGCATGTAGTCCTGATCAGCCAGAGAAAGCAGTTTGCACAGTTATATTGCTCTAGCAGGTACCAGTTAGGGTAAAACTTCCATTACATGGTCCAAGCTGACAATCTAGAAATCTTTATTGGGTGTGGAGATAATTTGGTTTCATTTTATACATGAAGTAGGTGTTTAATCCATTGCGTGATAATAGAGCAATTCCTCAGAGACATTGTTTCTTTTGATTAAACAAATCTGTGACTCAAAAAGGGGATTCAGGCCCTGATGGTTTTTTAACAACTTTATTTTCCAAAACATTTTTTGATGTCAGATCTGGAGCCGAGGGTGCCCAGTGCTGGGGAGTTGAAAAGGGTTCGAGGCAGCTGTCGTGTGGGGGGACACGCTGAGCTACAATCGCTCCATTGTGTGAGCGCCCAGCAGCTGGCACAGGACAGGCCGCCCAGCTTACTCGTAGGTCCTCGGTGGGTAACCGACCTCAGCAGGGCGGCCCCAGACCACTCCCTGGGGCAGCTGAGCCCTCCCATGCCACACCTGCCAGACCCCCACCCACACAACAGCCACAATCAGAGGCATGCTTCACCAGGTCACACACCCCCCTTGTCCCTTAGACTGTGTATGTATCTCAAACGATTTTCAAAGATAAATGAAACAGGTTTATACAGGGCAAATTCAGTCTGAGCCACTTAGTTCCAGTGTAGCTATTTGAGCCACCTGGTGACCAGACTGATCATCTCTATCCTTGCTTTTTAGAGGACAGCAGTGAAAATTGCAAAAACAAGTAGTTTTACCCCATTGACGCATTGCCTTTAATTACAATGCAGTGGGTTGGCCACAGTGGAACATGGTCCGCTAAAAATATCAAACAATATAAAAAGTTAAAAAGAGGAATATTAAACTACTGTAAAGAAAAAAAGAGATGCCTTTCCCACATAATTACTGATAACCAGATCGAGGGTGGGTTAAGCTTTATGGTGCAGCTGCATGAAAGTGCCATTAAGATTTATTTGGGGACCGCCCAGAGATCAAAGGGAGCCCACCTCACCACGGGGGAAGCTAAACAAGTAAATACCGCAGAATATGTGTTATAAAGCTATCCACGGCCACAGAGATTAAATTAAGGAAGGGTGTATCTCACAGCCCATTCCAAATATTACACTACACACTACACTATTACAAAACTGCACATGCCTATTGAAGGAGTTAAGACCTGGAATCTGCTCTTATAAAATCAAAACCTGGTGACTGAGCATGATGCATTACATCATTAAAAATGTAATTAATTATGCAGAGGTTTTGTTCCATTCGTTCCCAGGTCTGACATTTTAATCAACGTGTGTTTTGGAGACCACCCGGTGGCAAGGAGGTGAAACAACAGCCCAGTTCAAGCATGCAACATGCTGGAACCGAGTGAAAAAGCAAGACTAGGGTAGCCCCGGGTCAAAACACCGCTTCGACATTTAGTTCACGTTTTCCCCGAAGCTAATGCAATTAATCTAATGTATTTAAGAAAATTTCTCAAAATATCTAAAAAAAAATAAATAAAGTTTTAGTTGGTATGCTTTGCACACTCAGACTGGATAACATATTCGAACGGTATAAGTTATGCACATATATCTCGAGAAATTTAGGTAGCCTACACAATCATCAACGTTTGTGAAAGCGAACTGCAGAGGATATAGACATGTAAACTGGAATTTACCACAAAAAAAAAAAATCCGATAAAAAATAAACAAATTGTTAAAACAAAATTAAGCCTTGTCAGGAGAAATAACAATGCTACGAGTAAAATTAGAAACGTAGCTAACTAGGTGATCCTTTCCATTACGTATTTTGGAGCATTATAAGCAAATGTGTGTAAATGGCGTGTTCCCTTCTCCTTATGGCTAATCTGCAATGCTTTTCCCGTTTTCTCCACTGGTCAATGAGCACATGCAGGAAGAACAAAAGTGCATGTTGGGATTTACAGTTTTTATAGTTCATGTTAAACCGTTTCAGACATGTTCCGAAGCTACTGCTAAAACCACAAAACCCACCACGCCATACTACCCACTTTTGTACTCTTTTCGTAAAGTGTTCCGTTCGCTTCGAAAAAAGTAATAATTATTGATTTGTATCGCCAACTATTTAAAATAGTCAACCTGTAAAATAATATTACATGTGTTGCTAATCAAAGAGAATCTATTTAGCTAGCTAGCAATATTAATACGAGCGAATAGTATTGTTGGCTAAAGCGTTTTTCTTTTGCTTTTTGACAGCAACTTTCCACATTACCAACTGTTCATTCGTAAACAAAACGTCACTGAGGCCGAAGCTAGAACGAAGCATACCCTTAATTAAAAGGTAGGCATTTTATTCTCTGGGTGTTGAATTAGAATTTAATTTAATTCGTTTATTAGTTCGCTAACTCGTATATTGTACAGCCCGATCCTGAAAAGTATTTGTATCGGTGACTGAGTCGCACCTCTCACTGTCTAGCCAGCTGGCTAGCAAAACTGATAATAGCTAGCAAGCTGTCCAGCGCTTAATAATTAAACATCTAACTAACTAAATAAATATTACGTTTACTGAAACAAACGGAATGATTTTCCGAATTACAGTTTTCAATAAGTAAACTTCGCATAAAACGGAAATCTAGTGCCGCCAGCTAAATACATAGCTCGAGGTAGCGAGATAGCTAGCGAATAATTAACCTTAACCCGTGTCAAAATGACATACAAACAGAGCTGAACAAGTTCGCCATAATGCACAGTTAACTATTCAGGTACAAGTTTAATTTGTAATTTATGAAATATTATCATTCATTATAATATATTTCCTTAGTAGGAGTACTTGAACGCATCTATCCTCACTCACTAACTGAATTGCTCGTTCACACAATTGACAAACTTTAACGCTTCGTTAGTCTAGCATATATATTTATTAAGTAAACTCTAAACACTCCGTATACGTATTTTAGTTTAAAGTTGTATCGCACATATTGACAGTGAATCCTACGTTGTTTTTAGGCATTTTGCCAAAGCGGTACCTTAACGATCAAGCCGTAAGTTCGTGTCAAATGTCAGTTCGAGGCCTGTTCCTGATTGCTCAGGCCGGATGAGATACGTTTGTGAAACAGTGGTCTGTATGGAATAACCGGTGCCAGGGTTTATTTTTAAGAGCAAAGGGAAGGTTGAAGTTCACTCTAACAGTTGGTTTCAGCTGAGTGGATGGTTTGTTCTCTGCTTTGCTATATTTTGCTACAGAAACCAAATCTGATTTACCGGAATAGAGGTATGTGTCCGTGTCGCGCTAAATATTTTATCCATACTATGCGTGCTTTCGTTGCGCTTTACTTTTTCACGTTGACGTGTCTGTTTTTGGCGACTTGGTTTAACAAACTGTTTATCAGCCATGTGAAACATCAGCTTGGAACCAGTCGGAATTCCGGTATATCTTATTCGGGGCACGTGTCTGTGGTTCTGCTAGCCAGGGATTTAAATGCTGCAAGGTCATCTGATCTGGAGGTCATTGCACCTACATTTTCCCTTGTTTTTAACATGGGAAGGGGGTGTCCAGTAAGCTTGGTATTGTGGAGGACTTGTGTGTGTTTTAAGAAATCCTATTTGAGGCAGCTGGTTGGAGGTGTGACGTTATGGGCCTGCAGATGAACAGGTGGATGGATAGGTGTAAGAAGGAAGGGGTGGGTCAAATTTACTGCCGCTGCTACTTTTGACCTAAAGCTGTCATTGACAGTGCTCTGAGAAGTTTTCACTTTAAAGCTGATGTTATTTGGATTGTTACACAACTAGCTAAGTCTCTTTGTCTTGTTTATTTTCAATTTATGTTTGGACTGGAGTTGCTATGCAGGTGTTTAGTGGCAAGAACATTAAAAAATGACCTTGTTCAGACATGAGCTTTTGTGTTCATGTTTTTGAATGTTACTTTGCAGGTTGATATTGATAAACAGTTCCATAGCTACATAACATACTGCATTGTAGTTTCTTGCTTGGTTCCGATTGTGTGCATTTTATTTTTATGATCTCGTTAGATTTACTTTCACAGTGGGAACCTCACGATTTCAGGGCCAGTAAGCACAGTGATTCCTGAAGTGTTTCTCTCCCTCCAACTGTCAAAACTTGGCAGGTCGTGTTTTGATGCCATGAGCATATTTTATAGATGGTCAAACACCTTTATTGTTGTACAAATATGCGCAAATATTTTAAAGGAAAGGTAGGATACTGAAACACTCTGATTACTGTGTCAAGTAAAATCTCTTCTGTGATCTTTCCTGAGTAGTGCAGGATGAAAATAAGATCTTGTTGTTTTGCAGCCACCCCTCCAGTCCCCTGGTGTTTGTTTCCCCAAGACTGGCAATGAGAGCTGCATGATGGGGCTTTTGGCGGCCAGGGGGGTGATGGTCTGAGGCCTGGCCACACCAGGACGCCCCAGCAGGGCGGGGGATGTTACGGTGGACAGTGCACCTGGAAGGAGGCCCGCGGCGGGTCAACCACGCGGCGGTTGCCGTGGGCCACAAGGTCTACTCCTTCGGTGGCTACTGTTCTGGGGAGGACTACGAGACCCTCCGGCAGATCGACGTTCACGTCTTCAATGCAGGTGAGGTGCAGGATGTTGCCCTTTAGATCTAGCCCCACTCACTGCTGTAATGCCACACACTAGGTAGAGAAGGTGGCTTTTTATCTCACTTTTTAACTTCTGGCTCCTTTGCCTGAACTCTACTGGGGTTGTAGGAGGAGAAGAGAGGTTGTGTGCTGATTCGCCTCTGCTAAATCCCCACGTCCCCCGTCCCCCGCCCCATCCCCTCCCCCACCTTGAAACCTCAGTGCCTCAGCACCGGTGCCAACAACACAACTCGCCAACCAGCCTTTGAAAATACAGAGCAGTCGCAAGAAGTGTGCCAGACTTGTTTATTTTCCTCATGTTTGTGTTCCTGTCCCTGGTGCTGATATCTACAGTGTTGCAGCAGCTTTCACATTGTCACTAAACTTGTCTAGTTTGTATGCAAATTCTTTCCTTATGGGCAGAAGTTGCCTAAGTTTCATTTTTAAGCAGTAATTTTGAAATCGGTGTTTTGCAATATGAAGAAACTTTCAAAATTAAGTTTAAAATTACTATAATCTTTTTGTGAATGCTGGAGTGTTTACTTTTAATATCGGTTACTTGTTGAGCTGATGTTGTCTGCTGAATCGCACAGAGGAACTGAACACCAATTCAGATGGTGACACTGGTGTAGTGTCCCGTATTAGAGTTGACATTAATTGTGTCTGTAAAGAATATCCAACCTCAAAACCGAACATGAGGGCATTCTCTTTCCGTGTAGACCAATGAGTGTGGCTGGGGCATTTATTACTGCGTTGGGGTTGTGTGTGTGAAAAAAGGGAAGAATTTGGAACAGCGGTCAGACTTGCCAGTTATGGAAGTGCAAGCCGATTTCATTAATAAATAAGTAAATGAATTAAGCTTGAGTAATTGTCGTGCTGTAAAAATGTAAAAATCCACTTCCGTTAAGTCGCTCTGGAGAGGAGATGTTAAGTGGCCACACCACACCCTTGCCTCCCTCTTCTGCCCCAGTCTCCCTGCGCTGGATGAAGCTGCCCCCTGTGCGGACCAGCGGGCGGGAGCACGCACGAGAAGTGCCCTACATGCGCTATGGCCACACCGCTGTGCTGGTGGACGACACCGTTTACATCTGGGGGGGCAGGAACGACACGGAGGGGGCCTGCAATGTGCTCTACGCCTTTGACGTCAGTAAGTACCAGCCGACTACAGTGGCTCTGCGGTCCTGGGCGAACCACAGCACATTTAGCCTCCCGATAGCATCCGTCACACCAAAGTATTTACAAGCGCAGCCAAAACAATCGACTCTGGCGTTGTGCGGTTTCACCGCTGCCGCCGCAGTGTTTTTTCTGTCTCTAGCAGTGTGTCTGTCTGTCTGTCAGTCATTCACAGTACATGCGTGTCCTGAATGCTGTGTGTGTGTGTGTGTTTAATTGTTTGCGTGTCCTTGACGCTGAGCGTGTTTGTTTTAGTAGTTTGTCTGTCAGTCATTCACTGTGCGTGTGTGTGTGTGTTTTCCCCTGCATCCCTGTAGCCGTAGTCCTACTCTTCATCTCAGTTCAGAGGAGCTGAGGGAGTGGACTGATATAACCTCTTACTGCACCAGTCCATTAATGTAATACAAAGCTCAGACTTTGAACTCTCAACGCCTTTTTCTTTTGTGCTTCAGGCAATCACAGATGGTTCACACCCAAGATTTCGGGGACAGTGCCTGGTGCGAGAGACGGCCACTCGGCCTGCGTCCTGGGGAAGACCATGTACATCTTTGGTGGATACGAGCAGCTTGTAGGTAGATTTTGGAAGTACTTTTTGATATTGGCTTGTGGTCTCATAAATTATTTTGTATCGTGTCAATCGTATGGGGCCTTTGACACCTGAGGCCAGGCCGGGGTTGGGCAGTATCCCGGTACGATAGGCATTCTGTCTGTACCGTCAACACCGTGATGTTTTGCATTTCATATAATTTTTTACATTTAGGAATTACCCTTTTAGCAAAGCTAGAATAAGCTTGTTTTGGAATGAAATGGATTCTGCAAAAATGAAGCAAAAATTATATGCACCAAATATTTTTGGTGTAAGTACAAATGCGTGTGAAGATACGGACAGCCAATGAGAACTGGCAACTGAGTGAGACGGGACTTGTCCCATTTGTCTCTGTTGTATGGGCGTAGGGGTGGGGGACCACTAATCATACTTTTGTTATTACAGAAGAATAAAATACCATCAAAATGACAGTATTAAATGTCTTGCAGTGCTATTTTACCCATCCGTAGTCTCTGTGGGGCTTTGCTCAAAGATAATGCTCCCTTTTTTTAGCAGCCTGGCTTCTGTGACTGTCTTCGTTTCAGACTGGGCGGTGAAATCTCCCCCCCCCCCCCCCCCCATAGGCCGACTGCTTCTCTAATGACATCCACAAGCTGGACACCACCACCATGGTTTGGTCTTTGGTCCATGCAGGGGTGAGTGAGGTCTCCTATCGACTCTAACACGGGTGAACCTCTGACCGGACATAACCCTGATAGCGTTTATTCTGAGCATGTCGCCTGGGATTCGTGGTTTTGAGAGGTGCTAAAGTCGGGTTCTCCGTTTACTCACACCTCAGAGACTGGGTGGCATTGCCCAGGGAGGAGTTTTTAAAGTCACTCTGTGTTGAAGATCCAAATGGTGGTCGGTCTGGGGGTTTTAACACACGTGGCATAGCTTTAGGGTTGCTAATAACCTCCACTGGACCAGCTCCAAACTGTGCATCTTTTTGGAGGATTATACGTGCATGGGGATTTTCCTCTGGGCTTACTTTCTGTGCTGCATTGTTTGGTAAGAGAAAGAGGAAATTTACACAAAAGAGCTATTCTCTGGAAAAACACTTTCTCTTTTTATTGGAAGGATTTCTTCGTGACCCCCAGTTGCGTGGTTACTTTCATGTTTCAGCCCCTGGTTTGACTCCTGACTTGGAACCATGGCAACGCGGCATTATAGGAATGTCTTTTCCGATGGGGGGGGGGAGCTTTGCATGTGACGTGGTTATGTAATCGCTTCTCAAATGTTCCTGCTGTTCCTGTGGATTTGTCTTCTGCTCAAAAGCTGCTGTTGGTGTTATCAGGATATGTTGGAAAGCCTGTGCTAATTACCCAGAAACACACAATTATTACCAGGACTTGTTACTGACCCAGTCTGGTCCTCAAGGGCCGCAGCACCTGCAGATTTCAGAGCTACCTTATTTACCCCTAGAAATGCCTGGTGGACTCATTTCTGATCTAAATAATGACTTCAGTTAAACAATTAGGAGGCAAGGTTGATCCCTGATGTGGTACATTTGTGCTTTCCTTTTATTATGTTATGGCTTAATCTTTATCATGCAACCTCCATATGCTGTTTTTCTTTACTGCCCCTCCTGTGTCTGTCTTGCTATGTGGGTTAATTAACCAGACCTAAATGGATCTAAAACAAGACTTTTCTGTGTATTATTGTACTGAGTTGGGCCACCGGAGGGCACTGTTTATCCAAACAGAGACAGAGGCTGGAACACTGCTGCAAAGTGGGCCAGTAGACGGAGGGTGGTATCTACGGTGTTCTTGTTGGCAAACGCTGTTTTGCTTGCACAGGGCACTCCGGCTCGCTGGAGGGACTTCCACTCCGCCACCATCATCGGTACCAAGATGTTCGTGTTTGGAGGACGGGCTGACCGCTTCGGGCCCTTCCACTCCAACAATGAGATCTACTGCAACAAGATCAAAGTGTTTGACACGGATACCAACTGCTGGCTGGAGACGCCTACCACACAGCTGCTGCCAGAGGGCAGAAGGAGCCACTCGGCCTGTGAGAACCATAGTACTAATATGTACAGACTTGTACACTACACACTCACAGGCACATATACACTTTCCACACACAGGTGTACACTCTACCCACTCATACAGATGCTACACACTCACTCACAGACATACACACTCTACACGCTCATATGCACTCTTCTCACTCATGCAGATGCTACATTCTGCACATACACACTCACTGACACATGTACAGATGCTACACGCTGACTCACACATACATACTCTACACACTCACACACACGCACTCTACAGACTCCCACAGACGCAAACACACATTGTTTACACACACATACAGACACTGTATACACACATGAGCTGACATATTGTATATGTTGAGATTCATGCACATATTAACAAAATATATTATAAATAATATAACTATATATAATATATTTATATTTATATAATATTAATAACTAAATTTAAAAGATTTACTAAATATATTATTGCTTAATATTCCCTTCAACTTAGATTTGACAAGCTGTTGCCCTAGAACAAAAATAAATGAAAATATAAATAAAAAGTAAAAGTATATTATATCTTTGCTGAAAGCCATGCTTTCGCAGGAAGAAAAAAATTTTTTTTTTACCACCAGGGGGAGTCAGAGATTTCTGTTCTAGTTGAACTGACAGGCTGTCAGTACAACTGAGTGTTCGTATTACGACTGTCTAGGGGCAGGGATTTGGGTAATCAGCTGACTCACCTGCCTAGCTAGTATGGTTCCCCAGGAGCCTGGATGAGCCTCGGGAATGTGGGGCAGGTTTGGGAACCAGGGGAAGGTGTGGCTCACGTCTTGCCTGAGACTTCTTTGTTTTTTCCGCAGTTGGGTACAGTGGAGAACTTTACATATTCGGAGGCTACAATGCTCGCCTAGATCGACACTTCAACGACCTCTGGAAGTTCAACCCAGGTAAATCCATCTCAGTCAAAGCTTTTCGACCCAAAACGATGTACTCTGTACGAAGAGAGTTTTTTTTGTACTCTGTACAAAAGAGAGGGAAAAGGAGTATGGATTGTAGTTCCCTCTTGTTTAACTTGTGGAACTGTATGATATTTAGTTTATACCTTTCTCAACACAGCTGAGGGGACAGTGCCTGGTTCAGAGTTTACCTTCAGTCCGGGAAGACTGTCACTCTTGTAATGGCATCACCAGCACGTCCTACAGTCAGATAAGCTATAAGCTGCGTCTTGGTTTCCCCGCAGAAACTGATCCGTCGTGATTTACACAGTTTACCGTTTCACCCATGTCCACAGCTGAGTGTTTAATGAAGTGATTCTGTGACGTACCTCTTCAGGTACTTTGCCCGATGCCACAACATCTGTGCTTGGGTTTGAACACTGCAGCTCACACCTGCCCTCTGTATCCTGCATTAATATGGCTTTGTATGGCACTCTGTTCCCTTGTCATCTTCGTGCTTTTATTGCTTTTGAAGTCATCCAAAAATAATCCTTAGTCTTTTTTTATTTTTAAACGCCCCGCTTAGGTTTGTTTATACACTATATGGAAAAAAGTATTGGGCCACACCTCTTAATCATTGAATTCAGGTGTTTCATTCAGTCCCATTGCCA
>JAOYSI010061860.1:0-10857 GCA_025775065.1 Hiodon alosoides | reverse complement strand
CATTACGGTGTTCCCCTCTACATTATGGTGTTCCCCTGTGCATGACGGTGTTCCCCTGTACATGACGGTGTCTCCCTGTACATTATGGTGTTCCCCTGTACATGACGGTGTACCCCTGTACATGACGGTGTCTCCCTCTACATTACGGTGTTCCCCTCTACATTATGGTGTTCCCCTGTGCATGACGGTGTTCCCCTGTACATGACGGTGTCTCCCTCTACATTACGGTGTTCCCCTCTACATTATGGTGTTCCCCTGTACATGACGGTGTCTCCCTCTACATTACAGTGTCTCCCTCTACATTACGGTGTTCCCCTGTACATTATGGTGTTCCCCTGTACATGACGGTGTCTGCCTCTACATTACGGTGTTCCCCTGTACATTATGGTGTTCCACTGTACATGACGGTGTTCCCCTGTACATGACGGTGTCTCCCTCTACATGACGGTGTCTCCCTCTACATTACAGTGTTCCCCTCTACATTATGGTGTTCCCCTGTACATGACGGTGTCTCCCTCTACATTACGGTGTTCCCCTATACATTATGGTGTTCCCTTGTACCTGACGGTTTCCCCATTACATGACACTCTTCCCCAGTACTTGACGGTGTTCTCTAGTACATGACGGTGTTGCCCTGTAGTAATTAGCATAGATGGCCTCTGATTTAACAAGCTTTTGGCTAGGCAGTTAGTTCTGGCCTCTCTCTAGTTCTTGCACTTGTTTGATCTATAAGACACGGATTGAATGTACGCAGATGAATGTTTGTTTTATGGATTCACTTGCGAGAGAACAGATACTTAACATCTCCAAACCCGCCTGATATCCTTTATAAATAGTGAAAAGTTTGAAGCTGCTTATTGGCTGCACTTACACTGGGCGTTTTCTGATGGACAGCAACAAGCTGCTTATTGGCTCCTCTTACACTTGGCATTTTCTGATGGACAGCGGCAAGCTGCTTATTGGCTCCTTTGATGGCGTGCTTTGATGCACAGGCATCTTGGGGTGGCACAGATGAAGTTAAAAACACAAACAAACACACATAGGCCTACTTTTCAGAGTGAGCGATGTTTTCGGGGGGGGCTTTTGCCTGGGGCACATGGACAGCTGCTTTGCTCAATCCCAAAGTAATTATACTAACACTTCAACACAATGGGGGGATCAGGGGTGTTGAAGAACAATGTACACTGACAATCTGTTGCTGCTGTTTTACCCTATCCATACATCGGGGCATAACAGCCTTCTCTCAGCAGATTGATCAGTATAAATAAACAATGCAGGTCACGTGTACAGGTGGAGCCATTTCACACTGTGTGTTGACAATGCCCCCCTCATTGGTGTGCCGGTGACAGAGAGCCGCACAACAACCATGTTTACCCAGCAAGTCCCACACAAAAAAACATTTATGTGAGAATTGTGTTTGTCAGTCTGTCTGTCTCAGAGGGCAGAGAGAGAGAGACAGAAGGGTCCGTTGATCGAAGTCTCGAGCGAGCGAGTGAAGTTGACCCTTCCCGCACTTGGTAACAGCCAGCTCATCACTGCCAGAGAGAGCTGAGGGCATGCTTGTCTGATTTGTAAATGAAGGGTCGTGAAATATCTGCAGATGTGCAGTTTTCCTGGCACCTTTGGGTATTAACTTTCTGTCAGTAAGTGCAAGAACCCTCCAGAAGCCTCTGCATTCTGCCTACTCCTCTCAGCTGACAGCTGTCAAAGATGGAACCGCAATGTAATTAAACAAAATATCAATTACCAGCTTTATCAGGCTCTGTAAACACTTCAGCCCTGAAGCTGAAGAAAGTGTGCGTGTGAGTGTGTGTGAGAGAGATACTTCACTAAAGAGGTTTTTATCTCAGTCACCACAGGCTCTCAGCTAATGATGAGTAAAATATCTCCTCTTCACCAAGCATAACTGATTATTTCATTGGCGCGGACCCCTTTCTTTGTCTTTGTCGTCCAGGAACACTTTACCCCTGAGTGCAAGTTCAAGGAGTCGGTGTTCGAGAACTACTATGTGACATACTCTTCCATGATCTACCGACAACAGCAGTCGGGCAGGGGCTGGTACCTCGGTCTGAACAAAGAAGGGGAAATCATGAAGGGGAACCACGTGAAGAAAAATAAACCAGCAGCACACTTCCTTCCCAAACCATTGAAAGGTCAGCAACTCTTCTGTGTGTGTGCGTGTGTGTCTGTGTGTGTGTGTGCGTGTGTGCGCGCGCGTGTGTGCGTGTGCGTGTGTGTGCACGTTTGTGTGTGCGTGTGTGTGTGCACGTTTGTGTGTGCGTGTGTGTGTGTGCGTGCGCGTGTGTGCACGTGTGTGCACATGTGTGTGCGAGTGAGTGTGTGCGCGTGTGTGTGTGACTGAGTGCGCGTGTGTGTGCGAGTGTGTATGCGACTGAGTGCGCGTGTGTCGAGTGAGTGGGCGTGTGTGTGCTTGTGTGTGTGTGCGCGTGTGTGCACGTGAGAGTGTGCGTGTGTGTGTGTGCACGTGTGTGCGAGTGTGTGTGCGAGTGAGTGCGCATGTTTGTGTGTGCGTGTGTGTGTGCGAGTGAGTGCACACGTGTGTGTGCGCGTGTCTGTTCCTCAAGGTTTTAAACTGCCCTGACTCGTGAGATAACAGTCTGCTCCGACATGGGCACGGCAGAGATGATAGTGCTGGGGACGGAGGGGATGTGCACGTATGCTGCAGTGACAGGGCCAAGTCTGCGCGTGGCGGTCGTGACAGAGAGAGACTGGCACCATTCAGATGCAGAGTGCTTTCAACACTGAAGAGGGCCACACTCCATTAATCTGGAACTAGACCCAGACACCAGTAGATAAAAACAAAAGCTTTCATGTTCAAGCACAGCATTACTGAAGCGACCTTAAAAAGAATCCAGCCATTCTAACCTCCAGAAAGGGAACAGCTAACAATGTAAACCATAAGATTCACAGCTATCTATTTGTGGATCCATTCAGATATGTTGTTTTATGGTCTGGATCTACAACACAAAATGACTCGGCAAACTCTTAAATGACACGTAATGACTTAAATGACACAAATGACTCAGATAAAACACTTTTAGGTAAATTTACTCGACTTCCCTGCCAACCAACCTCCCACAGCCCTTGTTTTTACAACATTGTTTTTACAACAATACTTTATTTATACATTATGAATACATTATTAATCCTTTCTTTCTCTCTTTCCTGCAGTGGCCATGTACAGAGAGCCCTCCCTCCACGATCTGACCGAGTTTTCCCGCTCGGGCAGCGGCACGCCCACCAAGAGCCGAAGTGCATCTGCTGTGCTGAACGGCAGCAAGGTGGTGGGCCAGAACGAGTCCACGTAGCTGGGCCAGCGGGGGGCGGCCCGGCCTGGGCGGACTTCCTCCAATTCCCCCGGACGCTCGGGATTCCAAGGCAGACTCCTCTGGCTCTCTGTAATCATCGGCGGTTCGGGACAAAGGCGAGAACGACATCACATGCAATTAGCTCCACCAGGTCTATCGGGTTTCTCCTTCTTCATCTTTAACAGCTGTGGCCAATACGAGCGCAAAGTTACACAGGAATAGAACCGATCTTCTGAAGCCGGTCAACACAGACCGGTATCTTCTTGAGTATGTTATTCTCCCGTTAGCTACCACTTTATTAGGTCCTGATAATGTAGATCATCCCCGTCATCCCTGGAGACGCTGGGGAAGACTCAGGAAGCTCCTATGGTCTGTGCCGTCAGGGCGAAGAACTGGGCGCAACTCTCCAGTGTTATAACCCATAGATGCTGCAGTCAGGAAGTAGCTTTCCTACATTGTAGAGCACTCGTGGGAAACAGAGTTCGATCAACGTTCAGTGGATCGGGTGGGAAAGTAGGATTGGGGGGGGGGGGGGGTCCAGGTTGCTTGCTAATTAAATTTTCTGAATTAGCTAAGCTGTTTATCTTTTCTCCTTCTCTTCCTTGTTAATCTTGCCGTTCTGCAGAGTGCAAAGGTTCCAAGCAGACCAAAGAGCGTGCTGAGTGTCCCTTTAAGCAGAGCAAGGAGTGTGCAGGCAAGGTTCTGATCTGGGCCTGGCCCAGAAGGAGAAGGAAGCATAAGCTTTCGGTGATGAGAATGTGCGTAGTAGCAGATGTTTCAGTATCGCAGAAGGCGAATTGGCTGGTTAAGATGACTGTGAAACATCCCCCTTCCCTCTGTGTTGGTCTTGTCAAGTTGTCTCTATCACCGCCCCCCTCAGTCTGTAACTAATCAAATGGTCGTGTCAAGCCCTGATCCCTCCCTTTGTAGGAGCTTCCTTGGCCATGTCTGTTCACCATGACAACGTGGTGAGCTCCCTATCCAGGGTACTGTTTTGTGTGAATAACTCCTTGTGGTTTTCTAAGGAAATTAAAATACTGTGGAATTTTTGGTGGCTTAACATTTTATAGGATATGTCATATTTGTAAAAGTGCATATAATTTAATGAAAAAAGTACCCTTTGGTTGCACAGGGCATGTACAAATAATGTTGTGTACAACAAAGCCCCGTTTTGTGGGCAAAATTATCTTTCCCTTCAGCTTAATACCGTCAGCCTGTGGTTTGTTAAATTAGCTTTTGTTTTTAGGTGAAAATATCTGTTGCATGGGTGACACCTGGGACTTCTGGGATTGAGTTGCATGACTGTAGGGTGTGTGTATTGACCCATGTTGGATCATATGTTCCAGAACAACACTTACAAGCAGATGTTCAGCATGGTACCTTCCAGATGTTTATTTGTTGTATACACACTCATTAAATGAACCGAATAAAGATGTTTATATTACGATATACATTTAAAAAGTGTCTTTACATTTCTCTCACCTGCCTCTTCTATTTCTTTCTTTCCTGTTTGCTCCAGTATGTCAGAGGAAGTGTCCATACACCACACTGTAAGGGGGACTGCTCTGTACCCACTGATGTTTTTGGGGTCCATTACCATCCTATAAATAGAGTTGTCCGGGCACTGAAGAGACTCAATCTCAAAGATTGAGATTGTAAAAAAAATTCTGTTGAGCGAACATGCTTTCAAAAATGAAAAGTTAGTTATAAAATAAATCTAATTAAGGGCAGTAAACAGTAAAAAAAAAAAGACTCCCTAGATGAAGTCGAGATCAGGACATTGTTAAGGCCATACCACCTGTTGCAGAACTCCATGTTCTTCTTATGGAAAATAGCTTTTTCTACTGGCACAATAATGCAGAATACAAAAATAAACATCAAAGACTACATTTATGTAAAAAAGCTATGGTGCCTAAGGCTTTTACACAGTACTGTAGTTCAAAACCAGGACTTGATTAAAAAAAGAAAAAATAAAGGCTTGAAAACTAAATCTCAGTATCTGCTAGCTGGTAAGTATGGGGCGGGGGGGGCACTGCCAATACAACCCCTACTTAATCACCACGCATATCAGGTGACTATCAACAACAATGACTATCCATGTTTCCTCTTTACCCTATAACTAGATACAAGGGTTTAAGTCCATGGGGATAGGGTGTTGATTAGCTACTAGTTTCCTGAAAAACATTAGAGTATCGGTTTCCTGTGACTGAACGTACAGTCCAGGACTGTGTGGAGGCCCTTGATGCCTCTGTGTGGAGGCCCTTGACGTCGCTGTTTTGAGGCCCTTGATGCCTCTTTTTGGAGGCCCTTGATGCCTCTGTGTGGAGGCCCTTGACATCGCTTTTGGAGGCACTTTACATTGCTGTGTGGAGGCCCTTGAGGCCATGCAGAGGCCCTTGATGTTGCTGTGTGGAGGCCCTTTACATTGCTGTGTGGAGGCCCTTGAGGCCATGCAGAGGCCCTTGATGTTGCTGTGTGGAGGCCCTTTACATTGCTGTGTGGAGGGCCTTGCAGCCGTGCAGAGGCCCTTGATGCCACTGTTGGATATTATACCACTGTTGGAGCCGTTGGATATTATGAATCAATAAATGCCCCTGTGCCTGGAATAACCCCATTCAGGCAGGCTAGAGGGGCCTGCTGCTCTGCACACTCTGGAGACAAAAGACCAGTCTGTTCCCAAATGGAGTACAGGGGCATGCCCCAAGCCTGTGGACCAAAGCCCTGTCACTTGTATCAGGTATTGACCCACATCAGCTGACATAGGTCATGCATAGGAGGTGTGTGGATGCCTCCAAAATCCATGCCCAAATAATGTTAGCAAAATGCAGTATAGCTATAGGCCATGCAATCTGACTTAAGTTAAGCCTGAAGTTGTCTGAGGAACTCCACTCTGCACTACTTTCTCAAAGCCAGGGAGGGTGGGAAACTGACAGCATACTCACCACCATGCCACACACACACCTTCACTGTCCCCCTTAGATAAGCATTTCTAATCAGCCAGTGAGCATTTGTTTTCTGCACTGTTAATGTGGAACAGTGGACCAAAATCCATCACAAGGCACCAGATTTTCCAATTTGCTGGTTGTCATTCAGGAACAGATCCTCACCATAATGCACCATTTCAGAAATAAATGTAATTTTTATATAAAATAATTTATGGACATCACAGAAGATTCCATGTTGGACCCACCACGTTTTAAATGCTTCTGATACATTTTTGACCTTTTAAAACCACAGGGACCACATTAAACACATCCTAGCTTTTCACCAATCAGGGATTTAGCAGACCAAAACTGAGACATGCACCCAAATATACACAGATTGCTTTAATTGACATGAGTGCTGCAACGTTGCCAACCAATCTGGTTTGGGTCCCAGTGTAATTAGCGCATTGGGCAGTGGTAACTGTGGCTCTAATGGATGCTTCCTATAATCCTGCTGCCGATATAAAGGCTTTAATCTTCCATGTGGCTGAGCACTGTCTTTAATTCCCATTCCCAGCCTATAAACCCCATTCATTAGAGCTGACAGCCCAATTCATCAGACAGGACATATCAAACAGGACGTTTTCTCATTTCGGCCCACCAGAGACCCACGCCATCAGGATAATGAAGCAAAGTCATTGGGAGGTATCTCACAGAGAACTCTCACTCTCTATCTCACACACGCATACTGAGACACACACACACACACACACAGTCTGACAAAGGAAGTGGCCGGAATTACTGACTGCCAGTAATCAGCTTTCATACCACACATAAAATGCTGCAAATAAGGGACTGGAATTAACAAGACACTCAACCTTTATTTTTTTCTGCATTTCCAAGCTTGTTCCCTCTCCTCCTTTTATCACACAATCTTGTCCATTTCAACAGCGTATTGCACACATTCTGTGACAGAGGAACATAGTCGTTCATCTCAACATATGATGTTCCAGCATTACCTTTTTTTTTACCATTATCAGAATTTTTTAAGACATTCACGTGCTCTGTGATTCTTTCACGCAGGAAGGACTGCATGAAGAAGTGATTGGTCTGGGTCGTTTACAACATGCTTCTGCTTGTCCTCTCCGTGCTCGTCAGAATCGAGCAAGGCCACAGCGCGCTGGCCGTCACTTACGCCGAGCCCTCCCCTGAGACACGGCCCACGCCTTTGCCCTCCCCTCGAGCAGCATCAGCTTCCAGCAGCGTGCCTTGGGTCGTGATTCAGACCCCATCTGATTCAAATGCTTCCTCTCATCTGTACCTGGCTGAAGCAGAGAACAGAGGTCCAACATGTCACTGTGTGGGGGGGTGGGATTTGGGTCGCCCCAGAGCTTGCTGGGATAACCCCCGTGCCTAAAACCAGCAGTGGGGGGGGGAATTCACCTCTGCTCAGTAGCAACATATAGGAAGACACCCTTCCTGTAATGTAAAAGAAATAGAGACGGCCGCATCTGTGAAACAACACAATAAGGGTAGTTTTGTTGGTAGATTCCCAGTAAAGGACAGGATTACACAGGAGCTACACTCTGATGTATTTGTTTTAACTTGTTGTGTGAGTAGAACAAAATGCAGCAGAGCAGTTGTTTGTTGTACAGGACAAAGACAGCATAGCAGGAGCACTGCAGTGTGCTGCTAGGGAAGTGTGAGACCCCACTGGGCTGTGCACAAACACAGGCTGCGGGGGGTGCGGGGTGGGGGGTGCGAGGCTACAGGAGAAACAAGGAAACTCTGCTGCCAGGTACACAAAAACAACTCAACGGCAAGCTTATGTTCATCACAGAGGGTACAAGTCCTGCTCATTTCATGCCTGTGAGCTCGTTGTCAGAATGTTGTTCTGTGAGTACTTTGTCAGTATGTAGTTCTGTGAGAACGTTGTCAGTATGTTGTTCTGTGAGTACATTGTCAGTATGTAGTTCTGTGAGAACGTTGTCAGTATGTAGTTCTGTGAGAACGTTGTCAGTATGTTGTTCTGTGAGTACGTTGTCAGTATGTAGTTCTGTGAGTACGTTGTCAGTATGTTGTTCTGTGAGTACATTGTCATTATGTCCTCCTGGTGTTCATTAGCAGCATCAGCAGGATGTTGCTCATTTACATTCCATCGCTTGACTCCATCTTGTCTTGTGCGTGTGATGGTAGTGACGCATGCCATTCCAGCTAATCTCCAACAAGTCTGGAGAGATATGGGGTTGGCTTTTTCTCTTTGGTCAAGGGTGCGCTTTCCCTTTCCTCCATCCCCTTTTAGTGAGTCTCCTGCCAGTTACCCCAGCACCCCTGCTGACATCGAACAGATAACCAAGCTGGGAACGCTTGTCTCTTTCTGCTGACAGCACGTCAATGCACCAGTACAGAAATAACAGTGTGATATGGTGTGCCTAACAGCAAACACCTCACTAGTCCCACCCCCACTTAATCCCACCAGGGGATCAGGGCACTTCCCCACTTAACTGGACTGGTTGGCTGCTCTGTAGCATATGGCCCTAGTCCTTGTTCCTTAGTATCTGCATGGCGTGGAGGGATGTAGAGGAGAAGGTTCATAGGAGGCTGAATATTTCCCTTGTTACTGTTAATGTTAAAGAGCAGATCTGCGCCATGACATTTAGAGGGTGCAGTGGAACATAATCTAGGCCGTCTGTGATAGAGATCTCTGCTGTGATGGATTGTGGTACTGTAAATGAGCAGGACAGTTAGAGGGTGCAGGGGAACGTAATCCAGCCCGTAGGTGATGCAGATCTGTGCCATGATATTTAGAATGTGCAGGAGAACATAATCTAGCCAATCTGTGATACAGATCTCTGCCATGATGGATTGTGGTACTGTAAATGAGCAGGACAGTTAGAGGGTGCAGGAGAATGCAATCCAGCCCATGAGTGATAGAGATCTCTGTCATGATGGACTGTGGGACTGTAAATGAGCAGGACAATTAGAGGGTGCAGTGGAATGTAATCCACCTACCATGGTGCTTGATTCATTAATATATTTATTTTTGCTGACCAAAGTCTGAACTCTGGAATTAATACAATTTTATAATCCAGTAAAAGGACAACCATTCCGTAAAAGGATAATCCCAAACTAATAATCTGCAAATCTGATCCCCATCAAGCCCCTCCCTTATCCCAGTGTTAACCTAGCAGTCTCAGGGATTTAAAAAAGGGATGACATTGACATTTCAGGATGAGGGGAAACACTAGCACCAAGTGAACAGCCGGCAGCCCCTCCCAAACACAGACCTATACAGTCAACTGATCTGTGTAAAAGGTTTTCATGACAGACACCCCTTGTTTAATCACCTGGCTAGCCCATTTAAGGAAAGCCGGACAACGCATCCCTCTATGGGATCTAATTGTTTTATTATAAAGCGCCCTGCTCAAGCAGAGCCGTGTTGCTGGGGGAAACCCAGCTCTCACTCCTGGAACTGCACGGTCCCCCCCCCCAGCACCACTGGCAGTGAGGACAGCCTCCAATATTCATGAAGCCCTGAACATTGAAAATGCGTTTTATACTCCCAGTTTCATACCAGGGCTCTCCCACCTTTGTTTTCTAAGCTCCGTCCTTTCTGATGGCTCTTAAACCTGCCCTTTGCCAAACAACATTTACAGAGTACTAAATGAGATATGAGTAATGAGTCTTTTACTCAAGGAAAGTTCCCCAATTTCCTCTTAAAGGAATCACGGTTTAAAGATGGCAAAAGATGGTGACGTCGGACACATCTCTGTCAGTTTTTAGTGCCTCAGAACCCTGGAAGGACTACAGTAAAACGCTTACCTGGCGTATGTATTTATTTTAGTTTTATACAGAAAGGATGCAAAGAGCTACCTTAGTGAGCCAAACAAACCTAACAGCGGTTCACAGTGAGCAAACAGACCTCTATCCCCCTCAGCCTTTCACACGGCTCCCTCACTCCCTCACAGCAGAACCTGTGATGTTGAACCTATGATTCTCCACCTGCCTCACGACTCCTGTTGTTACTCCTCTCATCTGTCCTGCGTTGTCCTCTCCGCGAGGTATACTTGGGTCAGCATCAGCAAGGGATCCCACTTTTCACCTTAGGGTGCTCCAGTAATCTGGCTCCACAAGCCACTGTGAGAAAACCTGTGAAGATCGGCAGGATTTTGGGGGTCTATCTATGTGTGGGTTGTCAGCTAGGCGTGCGTGGCAGGGATTGGCGGTCTCCAGGAGGCTCCTTTCCAGCTGAACCGCTAATGTTTCCCCCACTGGGGGAGAGGAAATGCAGAAGGCAGGGCCAGAGCATTGTGTGGAGAGCAGGAGAAAGAATCTTTGTCTGTGTGTGTGTGTGTGTGCGTGTGTGTGTGTGTGCGTTTGTGTCTGTGTGTATGTGTGTCTGTGTGAATACGTGTGTGTGTCTGTGTATGTGTGTCTATGTGTGTATGTCTGTTTGTATGTGTATCTGTATGTCTGTGTGAATGTGTGTGTGTGTATGTCTGTGTGTGTGTGTTTGTGTGTGTGTGTGTGCGTGTGTGTGTGTGTGTGTGTGTGTGTGAGTGCGTGCGTGTGTGTGAGTGAGTGTGTGTGTGTGTGTGTGTGTG
>JAOYSI010061850.1:12154-23709 GCA_025775065.1 Hiodon alosoides | reverse complement strand
GGGTGGGACACATGAATGGGTTTTATCGCCGGGGCCTTATTTTTAAAACAATTTACTGGTTGCCAGCCTTCCATTTTCTCGGTTTTCAATCCACCCCCCCCCCCCCCCCCCCCGAAATGCAAAAGGTTTCATAAAAACGGACTGGCAAACAGATGGGCCGCTGCCTTCCCATCATAACGGGAGCCGTCGGCAAGATGAAATATGGCCTCAGTTAAGCGTGGAGATTATTCATTAGGACGCCCGAGCTAAGACAGGTGAAATGAGACGCTCTTAATGAGACCTGTGTCTTTGCTGCGTCTTTGTTTCCCCAAACTCGCTGAGATCCCTGGGCTCTGGTTATGCGTTCCGTGGCCTCTCGACTTCCGCTGGATAACAGATACAATCGGGATTCTTGTCTTGAATAGTAGAGAAGTCCTCACATTATTTTTATCCCCCCCCCCCACCCAAATATGCAGGCTGAACTGTCGGCAGAGATTTACAATCTTCAAAAGTCTACGCATTTACAGGGGGAGTCAATAGGGAAGGTAAACATACATTGCTGAAAGACAAATGTACCAAAATATATACGTTTTTAAATAATGATGTAAAAATCTAAAGGCAAAAAAGCAGCGACTTGTGTTTTATTTTGGTCTTCTCTGGAGCCTGACTGACTCGGAGCAGCTGAGATCAAGTGGCCTATCTGAAGGTGGTCTCAAACTCGAATCCGCCTTTTGGACAGATGACCCGGGCCCGCCACCCAGGAATATCTCTGGACAATAATTTAGTCTTTGGCTAGACCAACCCCTCGACAAGACCAGCCTTGTCTTGTGTTTGAGCCATTGTCTTACAGGCCATCAGTCAGCACCACGCATTTCCCTTCCCTGTCGTAGAACCCAACACGTGTTCTTCTGTGTTTAACAGAAAGACCCAGCCTCAGTGGTGCAGGGCCAGGATCGCATTTTGTGTTTTTATACTCTCCCAAAATGTGTGGTATTTTTCCCCGAACCCGACTTGCTTGGTAGGGGTTCCACTGCTACATCCTTAGCAATCCTGAGTACTGGTGTTTTGTTTGGTTCGGTAAACCGGCCGTGTTTCCGCGTGCGTCGACCACCCTCTGGCCACCGCCTGCATTCGCTCAGCGGAGGGCCGCCATATTTTATAATGATGAATTCACAGCAACACTTTGAACCTGGGCACGGCGTCAATGGTCAGCAAGCCAAGCTGTTAAAACAAACACAGCTTGCTGATCGCAACACATCGGGCAGGTCATTACCTCCGTCTTACCAGCTGCCTCCTCAAACACTCCAACCCACCCCCCCCCCCCCCACACCTCTGAAGCCTACAGCGAGGGGACAGTCGGGCCTCTCCCCCTCCCAAACCCTGTCTACGCCCCACGCAGAGAGCAGACCCACGCATTGGGGAAAGAGGTCCGGACGGGGTCTGTCCTGAAGGGAAGCATACGGGTCACATTGGCAGATTAAATAAACATGTTTCACGTTCTCCTCAGATGTAGGGACACGGCTTTCTGTTTGGTTTTGGGGGGGGGTTTGGCCAATGCTGAGTTTTAATAAATGAGGAGTTATTCAATGCCCTGGGCAGTTCTGTCGGTCCCCTGGTGCTGGGGAGAAAATTCAGACCAATGAGGACAGAATTAAGATAAATTTCGCAACCTGCGCTCAGAATTTTTGTCCCAATTTTTTACGGTTGGATCTGGGAAAGTAACTTGAACTTAAATATTTTATGACAAAATGCTTTCAATCAGACACCACAGATGTACTGTATTCGAAACATGTAAAGATTTCTATGTATTTTTTATTTGTTTGTTAAATATTTCCAAGGAAAAATTCTGAATTGTAAACTTTATGGTAAAAACGAAATCGGTGTATTTAGTGTATTTGGTTCCGTTTGTGATTAAATAGCGTTTTGTGGTGCAGGTATCCGGCATTCTGTACATTGTTACAGATGAGTTTATTACTACTGACATTAGTGTGTCATTAGGTTCTGATAGCTAGGAATTTACCACTGCACTGTAAATAAGTAGATAGTTATTAGCTATGGTGCTTTGTGCACTCACAACCACCCACAGAACATTAATGTGCAGCTGCGGAATGTTTAAATTTATATATAATTTAAAACATAACTACTTGTATATATATATAACTACTTGTGATATGTGTCGTATGTTATTTGAAAATCGTGGCAGTGTGTGTTAAATCAATTTAGTCGTCTAAGACGCGACTTCCAGTTCGGTGGTCTCAGCTCAGTTGGAGTTTGACGTGCTCTATCGCTACGTGCCAGGTTGGCTCCAACGTAGAATGGTTTCCCCGAGCATTCAGTCCGCGTTGGCTCTCGGGTTAGCGCAGTGATGCAATTTGTGTTTATTTATTGGCCTAGCAATTCTTCTAAACTGCACATTAAATGTAACTTATGGCATGTCATTTTTCACTTTTATACATTTATACGGGGTTCTCCTTCATTTTTATTTTATATATTAGAGCATAACTATAAATTTAACTAATCACATTTTTGTCTTTTCCTGTTGAGCCCTAGGCGATTTGAAAGGTGGATCACTACAATATTCCATCATGAATAAAAGCTGCCTATGAACGATGTTTTGCATCCGGTGTAATGAAAGGCATTTAAAACCTGTAAAAGTGTGTACTGCAAGACACAACTGCAGTGGAATTTTATCACCGTTTTTCCTTCAGCTTCCTTTGTGTTATTACGCATTTAAAACAGGAAAGATAAGGGACAAGATATGGGCATAAAGCTGGTCGTTTACTGAAGCATTTTGGGTAAAGGTTTTACCGAACCAGGGATCTAAAATTGTGACCTTCTGGTCCCTAAGTGAACATCCCTGAACCCTCGAGCAATATGCAGCTTGTGGTCCAGTAACAAAAGGGCCAGGAAGAGATCAGTCAAAAACGGGCTCCGCTGCAATCGTCCGCAGACCGGCATGGTGCCGTCCACCCCGGGCTTGTCAGTGAGAATGGACCTCGGGGAACGGGGAGAAAACATACGCATGTTTGACCGCAGACAGGCATGGTGTCGTCCATCTTGGATATGTCCATTGGTTTAGCTGCAAGCGTGGGCTAAACCGTTTCTCATTCGAGTCAGCAGCTAAAGAAACATATCGGGAGCCGCACCTTTTTCCTACCGCTTACTGTGCGGACCCCGTTTCATTGAAGCCCGAAATTAAAAAGCCCCCCCTCTACAAGCATGCCTGTGCTGGTGTCACTCGCCACCACATCTGGTGTGTAAATGTTTAATGGCGTTATCAGCACCCCAGATGGGAGACACCCTCACCCTTGAGAATACACTGCTCCAGTCTGACTGGGGGGCAGGAAAACTCCTGCTTTTACATTTGTGTGCGTGCGTGCGCTTGTCTGCACTTATACACATAAATAACATTAAATGCCCTTCCTATTTATTTATTTATTTCTCCCCAAAGATCTGAGGCGCTGTAAAATTTTATGGGAATTTGTGTCCGTGTGTAGTTAAAAGCATTACTTTGAAATTGAAAGCATTACTTCTGTAAAAAAAAAAATTAAATTAAAGTTTATCCCTAACCAAACTTTAATTATATTCTGTACTAGATGCTAACAAGATGAGCCCATTTTTCTAAAGCTCCATGAAATGGTTCATTTGCTAACTTTCCAGGCTAGCTATACAAA
The DNA here is from genome assembly GCA_025775065.1 of Hiodon alosoides. NCBI lineage: Eukaryota > Metazoa > Chordata > Actinopteri > Hiodontiformes > Hiodontidae > Hiodon > Hiodon alosoides. The sequence continues at coordinate 20,056 of JAOYSI010061850.1, read as the reverse complement.
TTTGAATTAGCATTAAATTTGCATCAAATGTCTCTCCACTGAGAGATTCCCTCATGACTTCACATTCTTCATGACTCCTACATCTGTAGTCAGAAAAACAAAAGCAAAGTAAAAACAAAAGCTAAAGGAATTAAAGATTGATTGTTTGTTTGAGTATTACAACACGCAAAATGATACTTTTATATTCATTCATTTTCTGTAGTCTGTTTTCCAACTCGGATCGTGGGTTGCTGAAGCATAACCGGGCCGACATGAGGCACTATACTCAAGAACGATTTTCACTTGCCGCTTTTTTAAGTAAAACAAAAAACAGATTATTTTCAGCTCTTATTTTTTCACTTTAACCCCTTTTCAGAATGTTTCATGACAAAAACAGATCATCCATTGAAACGTGGCCGCCCTTTAGATCACTCCATTTTTCAACGCACACATATCACCCTAGCATTCGCCGGTCTGGTTTTAAGCACAGCAAGTGGTCGTCCATCCTCCAACTGCCCGTGTGCGAGACTGAAAATGTTCTGTGAGATGCAACTCTTGCTGCGATTTCCTGTCATGCCACCGAGTTTGACCGAGAATTCGGGAAGGATTGACCGTTGGGATGCCAGCTCAAAACATCTGCATGGGGTGGGAGAAATATGAGTTCATAAATCAAAAGGAGGAGAGACACATGTCGGAGTTGGTTAGCCTCGGGTGGGAGTGTGGTAGGGGACAACCGTGGAACTGAGAGGGTCTGTTTTCAAACGCGGTGGGATAATGAAGGCTCTGGCCAGGTGGCGGAGGTGTGTGGAGAACCCCCCCAGGGCCCCGGAGTTCGAATCCCACTGTGTCCAGGCTTTCTTGTCCAGTTTTTGATAGCCGAGTGAAGAAAATGGGGGGGGGTGGAATGAAGAATAGGCCGGGAAATAGACGCTGTTAAACCTTTAGTTCTTGGTTGAATGGTTTTTAAAACGGTTTAGATTCGTAAAAACTTTTCAAAAGCTTGACAGCCGGGCCTTGTTTTTGATTTCACACCTTTAAAGTTTCCTAACAGAAAGCAGGTAATGCGCAACAGTAAAACGGCAAAACGCTGACGAGACTGAGGGCTAGCCGTTAAATATAAATGAAAGACATATACGTTCGGATTATACAACAAAGAAAGCTTTGAAATATACCTCAATGAGCCAATAAATGGCTCAAGATGTTTCCAAACCATACCAAAACAAGCTACAGAGGAAGAACCTTTCACCATAGCTCCAGCTTCTGGGAGAATTATTGTCTTTAAACCAACTTTCCAAATGGACAAACCGTCTCTTTTCTCCTCCCTCAACTGATCCTATGCAAAATTTCAATGGAAGAAACCAATAAAAATAAATAAATAGTAATTACTGAATAATTAATTTAGGACTAAATGGAAACCCTTATCTGATTTTTACAGCAGAATTTAAGAAATGAAATATAATGTAATTAGCTGTTCCACAATGACGTATACAGCACCATGAAAACGTATCCCCAATCATATTTACCTTTCTTGTTCTTCAATCACTCTGAAGTAGACTTGCTTGTGTGCTTCAGATCATTGTCTTGCTGCATGGCTTTGACAGAGCAGAATTCATGGTTCTATCACAGATGGCAAAGTGTCCATGGGTTGATGCAGCAAAGCATCCCCAAACCACGACACTACCACCACCATGCTTGACCGTTGGTCTGAGACTCTTACTGTGGAATACAGTGTTTGGTCCCATGTTGTTCAAAAGGTTGCATTTTTGACTCATCCGTCCATAAGAACATGTTTATGTCCCAAAACTATTGAGAATCATCCAGGTGCTTTTCAGCAAACTTGAAATGAGCATTCACATTCATACAATTTACAATTTACTTTTATCCAAAGTGACTTACACAGCGACATCCACTTAAACAGCTGGGCATCTGTATTCATCTCAGAGAGCGTTGGTTTCTACCTTGCTACCCTGCCACAAACAATGTTTTATGAATAGAGTTGTTGCCCTGCAAAAAATGCCTCACCATATCCCCTAGCAAAAAGGCCCAAACCGGTCCACAAACTCATATGGTTATAAAATGAAATACATGGTGACAAATGACGCTAAGGTGTTTCAATGTGGGTAATATACTATGAGGCTTGAGCCTTCAATACAGAATTGGAAGTTCAATTTCTATCGACAGAAAGGACATATTCAACCTATTAAATACATTAACCCAACAAATACACGGTTGCCTTGTGAATGCACAATCAGCCATGGCCAAATGCTAAAACAAACGAGAAACAAAAACAGGCACATACAATTACACCGCTGAAATAATAAGAGAAATCGGCCCTTCCAGTCCAGTGTATTCCCTGGTTAAGAATGATTAATACTATTAGGGAATTCCTGGGACAGGCCTATTTACCCTAAAAGGCCTTGGATGAAATTAAGAGACTGTTGAGGCCTAGCAGAGTGGGAAAATGATGCTCAAATGAGACCTTTGACGGGGCACAGCTGTGTGGTCCCCTTTCATCCTTGCAGGCCTCCCGGCGAAACGGACAGTGACGCTTCCCTGCTTAGTGTCCGGCTGACGTCTGGGGGGGATTAGCGCAGGGTAGGTGTGCGAGATCTGGAGAGTAACACAAAACTGCTTCCTGTCCCTCGCCAGAAGCCTGACTCGATTGCGCCAGTGGAGCTGCTGGTGGCGTCTACTGGGATGGAATAAAAGTATTTTCAGGAGAAATATCATTTCCACAATAGCATTGCCACAAAGGCGCTTGACAGAGTACATTTTTCCAGGGAAAATAAGAACAAAAAATATATATCCAATCAGGAAAACTATTCCCTGAACCCCGGAAAGGCGGTCAAGAGAAACTGAGTAGAAACGGGCAGGCTACTAAACTATTCAATATACAACCAAACAACTTTGAAATGTCAAGTATACATATTTTCCAACATATCCAAAAATGCACTTATTATTATTTAATATGCACTTCAAACTACTTTTATGGCGCTTTGATTAAATGGAAGGTTAAATAAAAGTCCAGTGTTAGACCCATTTAGTGTCTGGTACATTAATTGGTCTCTTGACTAACAATACATTTTTTTTCAAAGCCTGAACTCCATCCTGGTCTGCTGTGCCCATTTGATATGGAACAAACTTGACTTATCTAGTGTAAGGAGAACTGACGCCTCCACGCAGATGTGAAGTAAGACACTAGGGAACGCACAGCCTCGTCACAAAGCAAGCTAAATAAGCGGGGACACGCAGATGTGAAACAGGGAACGCACAAAGTAAGCTTAGTAAGCGACTCGCAGTATTTTTACCTGCAATACAAGTTTTAAAACTTGACACTCCTGTGTCTGCTTTGTTCTAAGGCACATCCACAGTTTGCTGGATTTTCAAAACCAATGAACAGTGGCCATTTTAAATTTCCCTCATTAAGACGTTTTTAACTTTCGGTTTACATATATTTTATTTCTGTTTACAACAGATTACAAATGATATGAAGCGTGAAATGGCTTGTAATAGAGTATATGCAACGAGACTGCTGAATCAGGAACCAAAGGCAGCTTGCACAAGTTTGGTTCCAGTCATGTCTTTGGGGTTGATGCATTAAACGGCAACATCATAGATATAAAATTTGAATTAACCTGTATGGTCAAATCCGACACAAATGAAACAGCCTAAAATCTAACGAAATGTAACCATTCTGTTTGGAGAAGACTGAAAAGATGATAGCTGTAGACAATACGTTTTACCTTTCAGCGTGTAGAGGGTTTACAGTAAAAAAAAAAAAAAAGTAAAATCCATAGTTGAAAAAATTATCATTCTAAAAGAATGTTAATTAATTCTAAAATGTACAAAGGCATGAGTTAATTAATTCTTAGTGCCGTTGATAGATTCACTCTGATTGTGCACCAAGGAGTCAAATCAACTGAATCAGAAAATGAATATATGTAGAAAAACATCCGTTTTACATTTTAGTTTTCACATAATTTGAATGCAGGCAGCAGTTATAATTACGCCCACAAATTCATGTGACGGGCTTTGACTTGGAGATAGACCAAGATAACTCCCAACCTTACTTGTTTCAGTTTATGCATGGTTTAACAGCATCCGAGCACATTTCATATTCACGTATTGAACTCCTACAAGGCACGCATATCATGCGTGTTCTGATTAAACTAAAATCTTCAGCGCACAAATTAAGTCCTGCATCTAGTGCTAAGGATCTTCCATCTCACTCCTCACAATATGTGAAATTCCATTCGGGAACCGTAATCACGGTAGCGGGCGGAAGAGCAGGGTACAACATGGGATGCGAATCGCCATCTGTCCATGCTTTTAAGGTCAAAAGGATATTCGCCATTGCGTGTATGCAGTGCATTTATTATAATAAAGCCAATGGTTTTTGAGCATCAAATGAGCTGTACAACAAAGGGCTGACTTTCTGAAAATTTAATTTCACAAAGTAAATCTCAAGTACATGTTGAACATCTCATTAAAAAAAAAAAAAAAAAAATTCTAATTCCAAATGCTTTAGAGAGGTGGATTGGTGACTACAAAAGGGGCTCTGTGCAAGTGATTGTTTTTGTGTCTCCAGCCCTGTGATTGATAGGCGCCCCATTCTGGGCGTACCCTAACTCACAGCCTATGTCCGCTGGGTTCAGCTCCGGGCACCCAGGGATCTTGCATTGAACGAGCGGTTTCAGTAAACGGTAATTCCTTGTAATTAAAAACAACTACATCGTATTTCGACTTTTCGATTCCCAGACTTTACATCTGAAATTTCATCGGTGGCTGGTGGTTCCTTCCGGGCAGGGTGCAGGCAACATTCTGGATTGGCAGCAGCGTCCGGCTGAAGCTGGGATCTCCCAGGGAAACGCAACCGGGCCATTACCAATAATGACCTTTCTGTGCGGCATCCTGGGAACGGAGGGACGCTGCAGATGTACTCTGCTGTAAAAATATATTGAGCCACAGCACTACAGCTCTTAACATGGGGGTGGGGGGTAAAGAAAAAAAATCCATGCAATTACCTGAAATCTGAGAGCTTTATACTATGGGGTCAAAAACATGAAACCAAGTGTTGAAAGCAGTCAATTCTGTGGCATTTCAAACCTGTTCACACTGTACATTTAGTCTGTTGAGTTGATACACAAACCTGAAGGCACTGCGATATCAGGTATCAGGAAGGGGGGACAGACAAAAACGGGGACATACGCAAAGTGCGTGCCAGACATTTAGCAAACAGTGCATTTGAAAACAGCCATTTTTAAGCATATTTCTACTTACTGTTTTTCTTTTCTATGTGAAACTGATAAACCCCCCCCCAAAAAATAAACATACATAATAAGACCCGTTATAATAATACAAATGAGCTTCTTTTCCTGAGGAATCCTTCTCACTAAGACCTGCTGAGACGAGTTCCATATTTCCACGATGTGTTCCTTCGTTTCATCTCCCTAACAAGTAGCAGAGTTCCGAAGTAATATACGACATGCTCTTCAGCAGAATGCAAGGCACAGGGCTCGAGACTTGATAATGATTTTGGTTGTTTGTTAAGGCTAGTGGAATATTTTCCCTATTTTTACAGTAGTCATAATCGTTTATAAAGTGTTGATAACTTTTTTTCCACAATAAAATTATGTGATGATAATAGTTAACAAAACTGAACAGTAAAACGGACAGAATAAGAAAATGAATTAGCGATAGATAGATTTTATGTATTAAAAGTATTTTTGCACCCCACGATGACCCACTCCCTGTTGTTTTGGAACTTAATTATATAATCTCTTAATTATAAGTCAGTTCCCTTTTTTTCTAAATATTCACCCCCTGTAACAATGACTAAAACACATGTTATTATATTCTGACATGTACCTTTAGTCATCAACTTTAATCATAGTAATTTACCAGATTTTTTATTCCAACGTGAGCTTATTAGTTTTATGAAACTGCTTTCTGTAGTAAACATGCATTTAAAAATTCCACAATTATGTTCAATCATCATTAAAAGAACAAAAGGGGAAAAAAATATGACAGGAAAATAACATCGCAAACTTGGGGTTTCACGAGTTACGCACAAAATTGACAATGAAACGTTATTTTAGGCAAAGCAGTCAGAATTGACCGTTTACGTGGAATAAAGTCACATCCTTTTTTTTGGTTTAAATGACAGATTTCTATCAGCTATTAAAACCCCAGCATGCAATCCCACGCGTCCAACTGGAACCTCCCCTCTCAAACAAGACAGACAAAATGAAAGAAATGAAGGCGTTGGATGGAGATTTTCCCAGCTCAACAAAACAGCTTTCAAAGCCGTCTCTTCTCCATGATGATGGAATATCAGAACTAACTGCACCTAGCGTATTCTAGAAAACATGAGGTGACAGTTAGTTACAGCCAAGCACACTAACGTAGGTCCCTACCCTGTACCCAAGGTATAGTATTCACTACAGATATCCAGACTTCCGATGAACATTATGAACCAAACAAAAAAAATAAGGGCCAAAATAAAAACAGAAACCAGAAGACCATTAACCAACCATTAAGGTACCCGAGTTCACCCAATTTTGTGGTCAACGGCTGGTAATTAAACCCTCCACCGGGTGGTACAACATAGTGCTTTTACATTAGTTAGCATAATATCTGACTTCCATGAAAATCGGTTCGACAGCCACGTACTGCCAACCAGTCACTAAAAACTGCTCTCGTTTGTTGGGAAATCAATGCAGCCTGCCAGCTTTCTGCTCAGACTGGCAATAACAGTGCAGGGAAAGAAAAAGAAACCGCTATGGTATGATGCAGGCTGGTCTTGCTCAGACAGATCTGCTCGGTCATTCAGGACAGAACTCGCTGGTGACTTGATGATCCTAATGGAATATACACAACAATCTATATCGATAAAAAATTGAAATGGTCAGCCAAAGCACCCTAGGTCCTTCATACAGCATTTAGCCTTGCAAACAGGATTGTACACAGAAATAAGGGCCTGTTTAGTGCTTATTCCTTGCAGCTTTGACAGAGCTGGAAGGTTCATTAACTCGTTTGTTTTCTGGCTTTCAGCCGAGAGCAAGCTGAGAGCCAGCTGATCTTTCTCCCTATCCAGTCCTAAAATCTTTTCCCCGTTTATTGTGTGGTATTCTCCAAAGAGATTCTACCGTGGTTGACATTATCGATGACATTATCTATGTCTGAAAATCCCCTGAAATGCTAGGATTCAGGTGGTTTGCCGAGAAAACCGGTTCTGGTTATGTCGTATGTTGAGTCACGCGTTCCGCCAACACGTTTCTTCGAGAGTCAGAAAAGCCCTCAAATATAACTCGCGTCCAACGAACGTCTCGAGTACGGAGGGAGTTCGAACCAACTGAAGAAAAAAAAATGATGAAAAGCACGTCGTCTGTCCTGTTTGAATTCTCCAGAGGTCGCACACAACTTTGCGGCTGGCACACATTCCATGTTTCGTGTTATTAATAAATATCACTCAATGAAATAATTGGTACCAAGGGAGCAATTAGTTCTCTGTTTATTGCTGTGTGTTAAAAAAGGTATATATTTGGGTATTCAAATGAGATTCAAATGAGGGTACTTCAGCTTCCAGGCATACACCCAACAGAAATGAAAAAAATAAAAATATGTACATATCAGATCCTATCAGACGATTAAAACACAGAAAATGCTTTTCCTCTCAACTTTTCTCTCCCTGGGTCATACATTAAGCCTCCGCCGTTTGAAGTGATTGCATATGCGATGTATAATTAATGTTTTTTATGTCATGCTTAAGCAGATTTCTTGATGGACCAATTTATTTAATAATTAATTTTGCTCTCAACATATCCATAAAGAATTAAACGTGACTCATCCACCCTATTGCAAGGGATTGTCTCGGTTTTTCCCAAACATCGGTTTACACGGCACGGTTTCCTGTAGACAGGA
>JAOYSI010061839.1:0-11237 GCA_025775065.1 Hiodon alosoides | reverse complement strand
GTCTGTAACAGACTTGTGATTTACTTTAGGGTTTTTATGGTATACTTAGCTGTTCTTGCTTTACCAGTGGATTCAGTGGCGGCAATACTTTTATTAAGATACCTATTACTGCGCAACCCAAACGCTTCATTACAAATGCTTGTTTGAAAATGTGTAATCGTAAAATATGAAGCAACCTGGTAGCTTTATTTAAATTATCGGGTTTTTCGCTGTTGTTTACGAACTTTGTTGTAAATATGTATGTAGTGAAGTATTAAATTATTTTTTAAATGATCTTATGTATAAAATAAGTATGTAATCCTTGTATAATAGTCCGCTTTATCTGTAAATAGAGCAGCACCAGTCTGTTTGAAAATTTTCTCAGTTTAACGGTTTTCTTTCAGAGCCCTCATTCTCGTAGCAATCCTCAGAATCTGCACACACACGAGACGACAAGATGATGAGAAGCGCGTCAGTACAGGTAATAGATTGAATCACATTGTGCGCGCACACTCACAAAAAAAGTACGCGATGTAAGTGATGCGTAAGACGGTCCTAATGTGCTTAATTTAAGCTAAACAGCCCATACTAGCTGCATCCTGCGCTGGATAATCTCTGTAAATATTCTTTGTTTTACCAGGTAATCAGGCAGCTTGTCAGACACATGACCACAGACGCAAGCCTAATTCTCGAGAGATGTAAGTACAGTATTTCCTGCTGTCAGTGGTAATGGTTTATTTGTATGTAGAGAAAGTTATAGCTATGCTGTGCTTGCTAGGATACTTCCAGTGACCTTACCTATTGTTCCTTTGCTGGTTTTGGGGTCTAGCCCAGGCATGGTACCCATTTATAGTATAATTGGGCTTCTTTTTCTTCCTGTCAGCGATAAACCGGGTCCAGCTCTTGGGCCGGGTGGGGCAGGACCCGGTGATGCGGCAGGTGGAAGGCAGAAACCCTGTCACCATATTCTCCATGGCAACCAATGAGATGTGGCGCTCAGGGGAGGGAGAGGCTTCACACACAGGTAAGGGGTCTGTCCAATGACAAGCTTGCCCAGCTACATAAGTTCAGCTGGTAAATTCGAAGATCAGTGGTTCTCAGACCTGTCCCCCCCCCGTGTATACTGGTTGGTTTTGTACCAACTGTGCTCTTCATATTCAGCATTGACACTAGCCTGTTGTAAAATTTTGTAACACAAAATACATATGTAACACAAAAAGCATAGTAATGCAGGTAAGAGTATGGACTATTAACTTTTTTGTATTTTCTCAAGGTTAAACCCCCCCCCCCCCCCCCCAACATACACATGGGGATGGGGTTGGACCTAGCACCAGGATTTAGACTAGACAACACAACAACATTCATAGTCTGCCTGTGTAACCTGCCTGGTGACTGACTGGCGTGTGCACGTCTCTAGACAACACCCCAGCAGAACCCAAGTGAGACGTGAGCTTTGTCTGTCCTGCAGGAGACGTCAGTCAGAAGACAACGTGGCACCGCGTCTCTGTCTTCAAGCCCGGCCTGCGGGACGTGGCTTACCAGTATGTGAAAAAAGGGTGAGAATCTTGTTCCTATTCCCCTGTAATCCTCAGGGTTTTTTCGGGCATGGAAAATCAAGTGACGTGGTCCTCTTGATAATTTGGCACTGAAATCTAGGGGGCTCAGTAGCGCAGATCATCTACGTGTATGTGTATGCCTGTGATACTGTACGTGTCTAGCCGAGAAGCTCTACTCCCTTTACCGTCGGCCTCTCCTGGCCATGCCTGCTCTGTTCCCAGGTCGCGGGTGCTTGTGGAGGGGAAGCTGGACTACGGGGAGTATGTGGATAAGAACAATGTCAGACGTCAGGCCACCACCATTATTGCTGGTGTGTGTGGGTGCTAATTTACAGATTGCCGAATGTTAACTAAACGTCATCTTTAAAAGATTAGCTGCCTCTTAAAACATCTTTCTTTTTTTTCTATTTTTCTTTCTTCACAGACAACATTGTGTTTTTAAGTGACAACATTCGAGAGAGAGTATGAGAGGAGATTCATCCCTGTAGGAAAAATGGAAGATCCAAGCGTCTGTTTAATTGCCCTCTATTTTTTTGGAGTAACTATTGACCGGTGAAGAAAGCCTTAGAAAGTTTGTTCAGACAGTGACAGCTTCCGGGATTCTTGTTGCTCTGTAGGCCACGAGGGCCAAACAGTTCCACAAAATGACATTTAAAATGTATACATTTCTTTCTTACTGAATTGTGTTTTTTTACTGTATGTGTAATATGCACAATTTCTTGAGAAATGGACTGATGTTAAAAGCTATTTCCTATAATGTAATACTTAAAAAGCAACACGAGCTGTTGTGGTATTCACTAAATGCCCTATCTTACTTGTTACTGTTTTGGATTTTCATATTCTCAGTTATGACTCCTGAAACTGCGTTATGTAAACATTAGTACTTTTCATATAATAATGCGTGGTACTAATTTGCCCCCCATATATGTTTGTTGTAAAAAAAAAAAAAAAAAAAAATACACAAACACAAAACTAGGACCAATGTCTTGTGTATCGTTTTTTAAAGTAAAATAAGTAACTATTCCATCTTGCCATATGTTGGACATATGTGCCTTGAATAAATAGTTGGACTTACTCAGACCCAATGTTTATATATATTTTTTTTATTGTGAGAGTGTTGGAAACTTTTGTAACTTTGATTATAATTAAGAGGTTTCCCCTCATAAAAGACTACAAACGTAACGTCAAATGCTCATTTGGTTATATTTATTTCCGATTCGTGAATATCTATCATATGCGGAATTGGATGTAGGCGGTTTCTAGGTTGATGTATTCTTGTCGTTATTCGATTTGTTATAAAAGAAGACGGGTTTTACTTGATTGGACACTTCGCGTTGAGATCTAGTGTTCAGTGTCTTCCTGTATTTCCTCATTGGATGTTTTCGAGCGTTGGTATGTTGTTTACACCAGTACAGCATTGAACCTCTCAACTGATTGGTTTTCGTGGTTCTTATTAAGGTGGTAGTTGTCTCCTCCTTCCTTAAAATTCAGTTCACTTCTATTATTATCTAGTATTAGTATTTTGTTAATTTAGTGTAAATGTCGGAATTTAAGTAAACTGGTTTCTGAAAATGGTCTACTAGCCGCAACCCAGGCGTGACTTGCGTGTTAAAGTACAGTATCTTATTGGGTAGTTTTTAATTTAAAGGACTCGATATCTTGATGTTCCCTCCTCTTTCCCCGCCCCGAAATTCCAGTCTGTCTGGCTGTGAGAACTACGGGTTAGGGAAAAAAATGTTCAAGTAATCGTTTCGCCTCAATAACCTACACAGAGATCGTGCCGGATCGAATTAGGAAATTTAGGGTTATATAATCAAGAGTAAAATACCCAGTAGGAATCGATATCCTTGTATGCGCACTAACCAGCTAGTTGAACTACAGGTATTTGCGTTTAAGTTAAATTTCACCAACTTTACGTAGGCGTCCTGAAAAGTAACTCTTTGTCTGATCCTAATGAAAGTTTAGTTATAGTCTCTTGTTCACACCTTTCACTGGTTCATAAACTTTATAAAATTAGCTAGACATTGCAGCGTTTTTTTATTTTTTTATTTTTTGACAAATAGCAGCCAGCATTCCTTGGAGCATGGAAATATTAGACAGTGGCGAGCCATTTATGCATTGGGATCGGAATCTTAGCGAGCTGTCTGAACCCGCTGAAAATGACAACGTTCTGTTCAACACAGTAAGTAAAAACGCTTCATTGCTCATGCATGTCAGTTATACGTAATCTTACGTCTTTATTTTAGCCCCGTGCTCGACTATTCGAATTATAAATGCGTTATTTGCATATTAAACACAAGTCACACCGAGGCTTATTAATATTTTATTTTGAAATCTAAATGCAGTTTACTTTATTGTAATAATCATCATAACTTGGATACATGCTACACTGTAAGCTGTGTCCGTAATGGCTGTCATTTGTTACTTGAATGAGCCCGAGTTTATCTTAAGTTTCTGCTTTTGTAAGTGTATACTTATACTAAACAACTGTTCATGTACTGTTTGGTAAAACGGTACGTTGCATGAACAATGCTGAAATTCCGAGCATACCTGCTCGGGCAACTTCTGAACTATTTTCATCATTATGTTGATATAAAATTCAGAATCTTGGAAGGAAATGGTAACAGCTCCTTATCCAGCGCATGTATGCGATACATACAGGCTACTGATGGTCGGTATTATTGTTAAGTTGTATAAACCACACCTATTCTTGGTAATTACGTTTTAACGCTCCTGTAGGTAACATCTGGCAAGAGCTGCTCTCCTGCCCTGAGGCAGATGTGCCTGCCAAGTGTCTTCAGAAAATAGCTTTGATGTGATCAGCTAGGAGAAAGCTGGGGACAAACAAGAAGAGGTTTATAACTAGATCTTTTTCTTGAGTAAGGGGGTGACGTACACAACTAAAGAACGCAAGGAAAAAGTTAGCACCCACTCTTAATCAGGGCCGAAGTTCAGTTCTCTGACCGTTACGCCACGTGCAATCTCCAAAAAAAAAAAAAATGTTGCACAACAGTGTTGTCCTCAAAAGTGTGGAGCTCAGCAATTCTGCGATACAGGATAAGATGACGACAGATACAGGTCCTATATCATCTAGTCTTCCCCCATACTTGCTTCTGTGATGAAGCCTACAAGTATAATTCTCCTGTCTGGGGAGTTGTACATAGAGTTCCTTATATCAGTGTAAGCTGTCCACAGGTGCTGCTTGTAGAGGGCTCGCTTGATTGGTCAGAGGTCAGAATCATGCCTGCCGTGAGGCTATGGTTTTAATCTTAGGCAATAAGTGGATCTCTGCGTGTCTGTGTTGAGGACACGTTTCCCTGGTGTGGCTTGTTCATGCTGTCCTGCGTGAAAGCGTCTGTGTTTTGTTTGTTTTTGTACCCGGCACTCTAGCTTGGCTGGCCAAGCCTGCTTTTCAAACGAATCAATAGTGACAGCATTTAGACGTAAGATTCTTACTTACCAGGGATGGTTTCAGTGTTTTTACGTCTATTGTGTAACGTCATCCTAATAACTTTGCTGCTGAATTGATGATGGGAGGGTTTTGTCACGGGGAGGTTGTGTGTTTTTGTTGACTAAAACTGTCAATTTCTAGGCAGCGGAGTGTGCTGTATGCCTTTTTAAGGTGCGGTCTGTGCTCTAGATAAGCCAGGTAATTGATCCAATGAAACGATCAAGGGTCTGGACGAAACGGAAACCAAACGGATCCTGGCACCTCGGCGCGAGAGTCGCTCACCCCAACCCTTGTCTGAAGGAAACCTGTGCCGTAGTCCCACCTGCGGTATTGCTGCTAAGATGAAGCCTAATGCACGACTACCCCAGGAATGGCTACCGACAGCACTGCCTTGCACTGTCAGTTCGAGGCTGGGCGATCGGCGCGGCCTCTTTGTGACTAATTCAGAAAAAGGCCTGCGCCACCACCACCACCCCTGAAGGTCTTCAAAGCAGTCAAGTAAAACCTACACTTTGTGGTTTCGCCTCGACTGTTTTAGGACCTAAAGTAGTTTCGGCAAAATGTGCAGAGCAACCGAAATCAGTCAAGTGAACGCAAACCCGCGCCGGAGGCCGTACGCAGGCTTGCATAGTCAAGGGGCTCTTGTTGTTAAACGAGGGTAAACTTCTTGTTTTGATACAGGAAGTGGCCGTTTGTTTTTGAATGTACTGTGAGTGTTGGGACGGTATAGCTTCGTGCTGCTAAGATGTTGCCAGCAAAGGGGCCCCAGATGCCAACCCCACTCGTGATGGTCTCAGTTTCCATGGCGAACAGATGTGCAAAAATCGCTCTTATGAAAGCAGAACGTTGGCTGTGTGTTTTGAATGTGTCTGTAAAGCACAGCGTTTCAAACATCTGTCCTGGCAGCGTGTTATGGGAGTGTTACTGTCTGCTGAATACGTGAGTGAGTGATATCTAGAAGAAGTGTCCTATGCACTGTGCCCTATTGAAATGTTGTTGTTGATAAGCCGTTTTGGGAAGTGGCTGTCAGGAGAAATGCCAGGGGGGCGCTTCCTTGAGCCACATCAAGTGACTGTTTCAGCGCTCTGGTGGCATTCGGTGAGAGAATAGTGAAGTAATCGCTGAGGAGGTTTTTATCTTAGGGAACAGGAGCCACCTGTGGTGTAACGGACTTCTGACCCAAGAGTACGGCTAGGCCAATGTTCCTGATGCACTCCTTGGACTAAGATGACGGGTCTTGTGGACTAGTATTTAATGACTGAGAAGAGAGGGAGCTCCTTGGGCTCCTTGGATTGATGACTGATGCAGAGACTGAAAGCCACAGACAGTTAGGCTCCTTGTGGCCTTAGCTTCGCCGTGGCCCCTGCAACAAAGCGGACTTTCTTCTCCCTCCCGGGGGCCGCTCGGACAGAGCCAGGCCTGTTCCCCCCCCCTCCCCACGGCCCCGGGCGGCCGGTCTCGTATGTGGCTGCTTATGACTGCCCCCACTCCTCTTTCTGGGCTGAATGGTCAGTCTGTACACTGCAACCTGAGAGGATGTGAGAGTTGGTTCACCCCCCACCTTTTCTCATTCCTGTCCGTTCAGCGATGCGTCTGTACCCTCAGTTGTGAAAAGTAGATGGGCCCCAGGACTGTAATCTTGACATCGGACACAGCCTATTTGTGTGACAGTGTCCCTGAAGGTACGGTGTGTCCCGACGTGCTCCTCGTCGCAGCCATTCGCAGGACTCGTTGACTCCGCTGTCACGTTCAGGGCGTAGCCTCGACATGCCTTTCGCACTGTTCTGCTGGGTTGGTCCTGTCAGTTGAGTAGCACGCCTCGTTTTTGCATTGTGCTGTGTGATCTCGGCGATGCCGATCCGAGCGCAGGTGTGGACGGCTCCGTTCTTTCATCTCGGAAGATTAGACTGTTCTTTTGAATCTTAAATGATAATGTATTTGGCTCAAGACGTGATTTTTTTAGATGACTGGAAACTGTTGTCTGGTTGTGAATGAAAAAAGTCAGTCGCAGTGGAACATTCTTTCCATTTGGCCTGGTTGAAAACATAATGAGTGCTCTCTAGGTTTATTAAAATTTAGCACAGTTAAATATATCCCCGGTGCAGACTTGGCGTGGAAGTTAATACGGGACGTCTTGGTTGTCTGTTAACTTGTACTGGAGGGATTAGCTGCCCCCCTCCCTTCCGCCTTAACTTAGCAACACCCAACAGCCCGATCAAGTGTCCCGATTCCTTGTTGTCATCAACTCCTAATTGCGTTTCCTTTCTGCTTAATTTGCTCTGCATCCTGCCTGTTAAGAGGCTGGTAAAAGTCCAGGCGCTCCCTTTTGACCCGGGTGCTGCGTTTACGGGCCGGCGTCGCTTGATCGGAAACGGTCAGGTATGCCGCGGGAAGGTCGCCGTGTCATCCGAGACTCCCTCCCTGTCTTAACGGCCATGCCCTTTCGCCGCCTCAGCAGTTTGTGGTGTGGGGGCCGTGTCTCCCGGCGGTGTCTGTCCGGCAACTGGTGACGGGGGTCGGGAGGAAAATGTGAAGTCTGTGGAAAGTGTTTTGAACGGTTTGACCCCCTCTCTGTGTAGTCAGGGTAGATAAGGACCTGATAAGACGGGGCACACCGGGTGCTGATATCACACTTTGTTTTCCATTCTTCCGTTCTGCCTGTGTTCGCGTGCGACTGTATGTCTGTGTATCTCTGGTTAGACACATTCCACGTTCTTCTGCTTCAATGTAATGACAGTTAAACACTGCGACTGGTATCGCTATCGGCGTGTGTTGTCGTGGGGCTCCAGGCCTGCGGACTCCAGTCTCAGATCGGGCCCCTTCCTGCAACTTCAGGGGTGACGTTCTTCCCACTGCACGGCCCCTGATTACATCCTGATCAAGAGTGTTTAGGGGACCCGGATAACGGTGTAGGCAAAAGCTTCAGTCGATAAAGGAACAAAAACAGCGGTTTGCCGTCGCTTCAAGGTTCTTAAACCTAACGCCGGTCGCTCTGCTCGCTGTCGAAGATTTGAGGAAGTTTTAAGCAAGGCCAGCTATAAGCCAGCTTTGAGCACGCTATGCGATGGGAAACAACTATATTATTGGTAATATAAGAGCCATCTGTGCCTTGCCGTCTGTTCTCCCCCGGAGCGGAGCCCCGGTCCTGTCTGCGGGAGAGGTAAAAACGCTCCATTTCAGTCCAGACGTCCTGCCTGAGAGCCGTGAAACCTGGGCGCCGCTGACGTCGTCATTCCAGACTTGTCATTATTTTTGTGCGCGCCTTCCCTAGGAGCGCCCCGGTCTTGGGTGCATCTGTTTTCTGCATCGGAGGGCAGTGGTTACAGCGAAACAATTCCGTAGTCTTCTCTGCCCCGACCCCCACTCTTCCTCTGCGACCACCTTGCAAACGCCCGCACGCTCACTTGCACAAACACGTTGGTCCTGGGGGTCTCAGAAATCACAGGCCCCTGTCGAAATTCCTTCAGCCCCCCACCCCCCCCCCCACCCCCTTGACGACATTGCCAGAGGCAAAGCTCTGCCCTGCTGCCTGTGCACCAGCTGGAGAAAGATTCGGAGGGGATCGGGTTGCAAACCCACCCCTCACCCAACCTGGAGACAAAGGCTTGTGTAATCCCCAGTCAGGTATGAGCCTCATTTGGTTTTGTGTAGCTGTAGTACATAACTGAGGCTATCTTTTAGATACTCTGACTTTAATCCGGGCGATGCAAATGTTGGGTGATCATTCTAGGGGAGCCAATGAGCGTTGAGCGTGCAGAAGAGGCTGACTGACCTCATTTTTCTGGCCCTTTTCAGGATTTTGATTCTCTATTGGGCACAAGCCACTTCCCGTCGGCTTTGTCACCACATCCGAGCAGATGTTTCTCGTGATGACAGATATGAAAAAATATGACGGATATCATCACGTGCCGTTAGCGCCGGGGTCTGCGATCGTCACCTCAAAGTCTTTGGACCCATATGTACAGTTTCCAGTGTACAAGCGGGACTCTGGTGTTGCTAAAATGCTGTTTTTGACAAGGAACCCGTGACTAATGGGAGTCTCGCTCTCCCAGGCCGTAGTTTGGGGGGGGCGCGCCGCTCGGTTAGCGCATAGTTGGCAGGCCCGGGTTGTGTAAGGAGGCGCTTGGCGGGGAGGCTGTGGCTGTGTTTAGCGGGCGGAGCCCTGGGACTTGGAAGTAGCAGTGGAGGAGTTCACGTCTGGGCAGATCCTAAACGATGAGCGCTGCTAGGAGTGGAAAACAAAGTGAACGCGGAGGCCCACCAAATATGGACTGAGAACAGCAGCCGTTTGTCTCAGTGGCTTTTTAAGTCCTATTTAAGTCCTTCTGCGTTTCACTTCTTAAAGTGGGCTAGCTAGTGGGATGTGTTAACGGCCTTTCTCCGTGGCACATCTGGCAGTGGCTTGTTATTTTCGTTTCTTGCGAAGTAATTGCCTCGGTTTGGGAATCCAGTGGTGGGTTTTGAAGAGAGCCGCCATGCTGCAGAACTGCCACACTGAGGTCCCACTGTGGGTGGACCTAACTACCGAGGACCGAAACGGAACGTCGGCGAGCAGAACATTCCAGAGGGAAGCGGTCAGCCTTGATGATTCGCTGCGCCACCTCTCCCCCTCTCCCTCTCCCTCTGTCTCCCTCTGTCTCCCTCTGTCTCTCTCTGTCTCTCTCTGTCTCTCTCTCTCTCTCTCTCTCTGTCTCTCTTTCTCTCTCTCTCTCTCTCTCTCTCTCTGTCTCTCTCTCGCCCTCTCTCCCTCTGTCTCTCTCTGTCTCTCTCTCTCTCTCTCCCTCTCCCTCAGTCTGTCCCCCCTCTTCTGCTGGTAATTGAATCCACATGCTCCGCCCCCCGCCAGTTCTTCCCCGATGCCCTGCCTCTGGTCATTGGCCTCAGCCCTGCATAGGAAACTGGTCCCTCTCCCCTCTCTTTACTCCTCCTTATACCACCTCTTGCCCCTTTTTTGCCCCTCATGCTCTGTACATAGCCCTGGCTTTTCGCACTGTTTAGTGCCGTACAATGGAAACTCTGACTGATTTGGTGTGCGTTTATGTTTTTCTCATTTCCTCCTGTTGCTGATTTTTGTCTGGTCAAAAACGCCCTCCTTTAAAGCCTGTCGCAGGCCTGTCATTACTTGGTTTTCTTGTGCGACATGAGTGTCCATTTTGTACTCAGGAAGTGGGACATATGTGTTACAAGTGGTGATCCCTGACCCAGGCATTACCGGTCTGTGATATATACATTTAAAAGTAAAGTCGTAATAGTAGTTTAAAAAAAGATCATTGTTCCGTAACACTCCATACGCTTTCTCTGTGGTTAGTCGTCTAGCGAGGCATCCAGACCTGGCTTAGGTTTCCGTTGTGTGTTTGTTTAACGCACCTACGCCTGGCAGGCCCACGGCAGTTCCGTGTCACGCTGTGAATGCGCTTGTCTCCTTCAGACTGTAGTCCTCTGTGTGGAAAAGCCCTTTGACAGTGGTCTGCAACTGGTTTGCTTTGCCTCACCGTACTCAAAGCCTTTACCCAAGCGCCGCTTCACTTCGCGGAGACCTACTGGATTCCAACAGAACTGTACAACAGCTTTCGCTCTGCAGGCGCTTCACACGTTCGGTTCTTGTTGGCACGCCGACACGCCGTTCCCCTCCACTTCTCAGTATCTGTGAATTAGATTGATTTGATTTTTGCGTTAGCTGTGAGTAAAGGAGCTCTTTACGCTTCCTTATTTGCTGCTTTTAATTAAAAAAAGCTATTGTTAAAGTTTGCCCCCAGACCCTCTGTGGCTCATGTTAAACAAGCCCTCCCTGGTTTCCCACCTCTGATTCCCAGCAGGGTTCCATTGTTGCGCACCCCTGAACTGCCTCTGACTGAACCAGAGACGTGAACCTGGGGCTCTGCTCTGCAGGCCTTGGGACTGTCCCTGACAGACATTGCTCAGTACTGGGCAGCGGTTCAGTGCTGGCTGCATGGGAAAACCTTAGGTTTTTTTTATTTTTATTGTTTTGACTTGTTTCTACAATACGCAATTTTTCCCCCTCCACCCCATGAGTCATGGTAATATCTGCAAGACGGTAGCGTCCTTTCTTGCCTGTTTAGTCGACCTCTGTTCGCTGATGCCTCCGAAGCAAGGCTGTTTACAAGGCTAATAAGAAGCAAAGCACAAAGACCACAGCCCCGTGTCTGGGGGGGTGGGGCCTCCTTCACTGAACGAGATGCTCAGGATGCATCACCTTAGTGCTGAAAGACGACTATCTCCATTTTCACTGG
>JAOYSI010061828.1:0-23715 GCA_025775065.1 Hiodon alosoides | reverse complement strand
ATATAAGGATTAGCTGACAAAATGAACTCAAATCCCTTCTTTTTTTTTAAACCACTGAAATTAGGTTGGACAATATTTGGTTTCTGAGTAATACGGAAAACTATAAAAACACGCTGATTTGCAAGAAGCCATTTCAATTAGTCTACACTAAACTGCATACGTGATTTTAGTCTACAGAACTACTAACCTACAAAACTAAGTTCCCAAATAAATACCATAAATAACAAATAGTAAATTGATAAATGTGACTATATTGACAAATATAAATCGTTAAGTAGACTACACGCCAGTTATTTTCAGGAACACACGTTAGATAAAATAGCAAGGCAATATACATGGCTACTGTATTAGGTATTGATATTATATAGAACTTTCGGTTTTGATTTACATACGTCTGATGATGATCAAACCACCACCAGTAGACGTAGGATAAATTTAAAGATGACAAATTAAACGTTGATACATTACATATTTGAAAGGAAGAAATCTCCATAACCCATGATTCAGTATATTATTAGAAACTATTGGTATTATATCTGTTATATTTTCCTCCGGCTTCATCTGTTGCGATGGGCCGTATATTACTCTCTAGACCCAACACGAAAGGGAGAGGTCAGACGCAGTGTTTTGAAAATTATCTTTCGTCGTTTTTATTTGCCAAAATGTGCAACTAAATGTTTTAAATGAAAGAGTGCACATCATTTCATTATTTTATATTTTGACAACGTTTCGCATGTTTAATAGTAGCATATCCTTCCCGTTGCAATATTAAGTCAGGATGCCTTTTGTAACCCGACACAAGAACACAGTCCTGCCGGAACCTCAGCGATAAATGCGATTACTCTGAGTTGCTTTCCACTAAAACCAATGGCTAATGTAACTCGATCCAGTGCAATTGCCTTTTGTGTTGGTGAAGGGACGACGATGCATTTGAATTAGTGTCATTTCAGCTCATTGGCAGTGTTGTTATAGTAAAATCATAATCATAATAATAATAATTATTATTATTGTTATTATCATAGAAGAAAAAACTACTATGACTATTGCTAATAATAATGGCAAATATAAAAATACTAATAATAATAACCACATTATTATATCTATTATCTCTCTTGTTTCAATGTTTAGCTATTTCTGCGCATGCCCTCGGGAGAAAAATGAAGTAAAACACAAGGTCCAAAATACAGAGAATACCTTACAAGTATACAAAATACATACTGCCAGAAAATATATAATTTGGTATAAGCTGTATATGGGTGTACTGCAAATTGTGAACTGCAGGCCTAGCATTAAAATAGCAGGCAATATTTGCATCCTATAAGTTTTTTACATAACTTTTACATATTTTTATAATTAGATTTTTTCATTCACTGGAATAATAGACTGATATATAATATGGATTTTATTTTGATCTAGCTGCTTAGCTGCTGATCCACCAAGTCAGAATGGTAAGGATTCCATTTGTGAAACTTGTCTGTCCCGAACCGCCCTGTATTTTGCTCCGTGGGATCTATCCATGCCTCCATTTTTCCTCCAGCTAGGAAAAAATGTAAGGAGGTTGTAACGCATCATAAATATTTTAGGAGAGTAAAGGATGAATCCCTGTCAGCGGTTTGAATGTCCCCTGCTGACATCTGTAACTTTAGAATCTGTTTTTCCACATTGCATAAAAATAGAATGACTGCTGTTGCATTTAGTAAAGGCAGCAGTCAGGTCATATTTGCTGAACAGGAAGGATTTATAATGTACTTTTTTGAGGGAAAGAAAATGTTTGTTGCTTTCTTTAACAGCCTGCTACTTCATGCCTGTTGGCCCTACGTTCAATATAATCACTAAAGTATCTTGAGTAGCCCCTAGGACACTAAACTGTCATTTTTTTCTTTTAAGGAAAATCAAATCTGAATTTAAAAAGAGGTCAGTTTTACGGAAATAGCATTTCCGTCTGGTGCAAATATTTGGTAGTAAAAGCTTGACATGGAATTTCTCAAAGTCACCTCATGGAGGAGTCATGTTTTAAGTGGCTCTTCTCTGTGATTTGCCTTAATGGTGTATGCTAGGAAATTACACTTCATTGTAAAATGAGTGTAGGAAAAGATTTTGCCAGTTTTTACTGGTAGTGCTTTTACTTCAAGAACCACCCCAATGGTGTGTGTTTGTGTGCTTGTGATTGCTGAAAAACTCTTAAATATCACGCATTACCACATTAAGGAAAAATAAAAATACCAAAGGAGAAAGAGTCAAACTTTTTAAAAAAGAGAAAAGAAAATTGCTTATCAAAAAGGCTAAATCATTAATGTTATTAAACAACAAAATATACAATGCATTTCTAAGTTATATGTGATATATTTATTGAAAAAATATATATATCTCCCCTACTACACACAAATAGTGATTGGATTTTACACTGACAAGTGTCAGTGTGATGAATCAGCAAAGATTCATATCCCATCTAAGGAAAGCCACATCTGGCAAACCTGGGAAACTGGACTTTGGTGTGCGTGGTCACCTGACAGATGGGATCAGCGGCACTTGCTTCTTTTGGGCTCCAGGAGGCCTTGATTCAATTTCGCACTGTGCTCCCACAGGCTTAAATGAATCAGTTAGTGCCGTAATTGGTCTAAACCACTACTGACTGTGGCCTGATAGTGGACAACATAAAGGGGAATCAGGCACAGTGGCATGCGTGACTACCTGAAGGGCAAAATTTCAACAGCTTTACCAGTCTGTACTCATTTAACTTGTTTACTTCTTTAGAAGTTTTAGAAAATAATGTTGAAATTCTTCGATAATGTCTACAAACAAAATGTAAATAATTCATAATTATCCATTCTAAATTAATTACAGAAGACAATTTTTGGATTACACCATTGCCATTAATATTACCCCCCCCCCCCCCAAACCAACTGTATCTACACAAAAATTCTTTTTTAAATTACCCTTCCAACATTCTATGTGAGTTAGTGCTGTATTAAATGGGTCTGTTAAAATGTGTTGCATCTTGACTGAAACAGAGCTTAGATTTTAAATTATTTATTGTTCTCTAGAATTAATACAACTCTTTAACAAAATAAAGTTATTCATGGGGAACATTTTAAATATCTGTGTTTAAAGAAATGTTAGGTATACACAACAACAACAACAAAAAGATTCCTTGGTTTATTTTGTTTAGTACAGAGGATATATTTTTGATGCCCAGAACAAATGTATGCCACACAAACAAAGTAGGTTTTGTGAACCTGAAAATATTGAAATGCCGCAGAAGAGAGGATGAACCTAAGAGGTAGATGAGCATGTAATTTTATCACAGGCACACAAAGGTCCCACGGTGGGTTACTCCTGAGGGAAGGTGGTTGTGAAGAGGGACCTGTGCCTTTTCACTGAGCAAAGCAGCATGCTTCATGTGTGTCGTTTTTGACATTGGCTTTAATTTTTCTGTTTAATCTTTGTCATCAAGAGACAATAGACAACAAGAGGGGCGCTGCTTCTCCTCCTCAGTGGTCTATTCAGAGAAAGGAGGAGCATGGAGATGTAGGAAGGAAGGAAACGGGATGAGAAGATATCGGCTCCCATTTAGAGGGGTCAAAAGAGCTTTGTGCATTTACACATTTCCTATCCTTACCACTTCTCCTAGTTGTCATGCTGAGAACGTCTTACCTGAACCCAGGTAGATGGATTCAACGAGATTTAGGGGGTGGGCAAGCTTGTACGGCCAATGACTTCAGTGCATTTGTGTCTGTGTCCCACCCTGCTTTTCCTCCCATTCCCAGCTGCACTGACTCCCTTCGCCGTGTCCCGCCGGATTGGCCACCCGTACCAGAACCGCACACCACCCAAGAGGAAGAAGCCGCGCACGTCCTTCTCGAGGGTCCAGATCTGCGAGCTGGAAAAACGCTTCCATCGGCAGAAGTACCTGGCTAGTGCAGAAAGGGCTGCCCTGGCCAAAACCCTCAAGATGACAGATGCCCAAGTCAAGACCTGGTTCCAGAACCGCAGGACCAAATGGAGGTGAGAGAGAGAGAGAGAGAGAGAGAGAGAGAGAGAGAGAGAGAGAGAGAGAGAGAGAGAGAGAGAGAGAGAGAGAGAGAAAATTAGCCATGCAAAAGGCAACCTCATTTTCATTTACCTAGGCATATAGGCAAAACTGCCAAACAGAAAAATATTTTTTTCAAGAGAAAATTATTTAAAAAATATCATGGTTGTGAAATGAAGGCCAACTGAGGGAATTGGTTAATATTACTTATAAGTCTTTTATACGTCCAGCTGCTTTCGATGGAGGTTCACTGTTGTTTTAAATATTCTAATAATTGTTCTAAAGAACCGCGAGTAAATTCATCAAACCCAGAAAGGGTTGAGGACTGATGAGCAGTACGTTTTAAAACGCGTTAGAATTACTGGCAGCAAACTGCGTCAACCCCTGGCCTTCCATTGATAGTCCTGCCGGGACCACCGTCGTAACAAACGACTCTCACCCTGCCATAATTCTAAATAACTGGGCTGTCGTGTGCAAGGCTACATGCTGAAATGATTGTTATGAGCAAACGCATGAGCCGCAAAAATAGACGTCCTTATTTAAAAATACGAAGAAGAAAGGGGGATCTGTCGTGGCGGTTGTGTTAACACGACAGCATAGTTTTTAAATTTCCTGTTGTGGTGGAATACGGAATATTTAAGTTGGACGTCTTTGGTATTAATCATACACAAGCAAAGTTTACTCAAGAGTGTAGTTCATCGCCAACTGAAATATTTACAATTTAGACATCCGAACAAAGTATAAGAGCGTAATGGACTTTACTTTATAAATCAGTATCAATGCTAACAATAATAATAAGTGTAATATAATAATAATTAGGCTCAACAACGAGCTGACGAAATTTGGCCAATCAATATAGAAACAATAATTTGATCTAAAACTGAGTTGTTTGCGTTAGTTTTTATGAAGATCCATAGAAAATCGAAATAGATATTTTTCAAAAAGAGACGATTTGTTTTTCATAAATTTCTTACTTGAACATCTGCGAAATCATTCCGTTTATGATTGGACTGGTAAAAATCACTGTACATTTCACACTTCCCCAATCACAGTCGACGTGAATAAACATATAAACATAGTTTTTAATAACTATAATAATAATAATAAGTAAGGGTCTGTCTGTTTTTGATGGATTCAATCGAAATAAAAATAAAAACATTCCGTATTGTAGCCGTTAGTTAAAAAAAAAAGCCGTGTTGTATGATAGCCTTTTACGGACCTTTTACTTAACGCAGAAAAGAAATATCAGAAATACCACTCCATATTGCTCACCAACAACTGACTGAGATTGTTCTTCGAAATGCAATATTTAAACAATTATATTAATGCCTATATGCCTCTTGATGGGGATGCTGTTCTATTCCCCTTCATTTAGAAAAAAAAAAATATATATATATATAGCAATAACAAAATGTAAATATCCATATCGTGATGTTGTGGCGATTTTACTTTAAATTAATATTTATGGTCAGGGTCCACGTAGACGACTACAAGGCAATTCACTTTTACTTCTCCATAAAATTGCTTCTAAAATAATAAATATAAATATAAATCTAAATTTAAGAACCAATAATTTCGTATATTTAGCACAAATATCTGAAACAAAATTTTAGAACTACAGACATACAAACAATCTTATGAAATAAAATAACGGGAAACTATAGCATTTTCTCGGTAAACGTTTCAAGAGGTTCCTCTTTTAATCTCTGATTATTTAGGTCTAAATATAATGCTTTTTCTTGTATTCAATGTTAATCAAATGTGTAGCGCGTATATTACTTTTCATATTAGTAATTGTTTATCTAAAGCCGATGCATAGGAAACTTTCAAAATATTTTTTTGGGTTGGTCGCAGAACATCGATAGCTTGTTTGTTATTGCTCTTCTGCGTACGCCAAGTCATATCACCGTCAAAACGTTCACATCTGGGACGAGAATCGGTCCGGGCCAGTTTTCAACACATTGCCATTCAGTCTTGAAGTATGTAACAAGCCACTTAGATTATTTTTCACATCATCAATTGATATCCATATGCAATTAAACTAAACTAGCTAGGACCACGAGACTTACATAAGAAAAATCAGGACAACACACCTGCAACACTTTTTGCGTTTGGTGTTCATAAATTACACATCATGAGTGCTGTATTAACATTAATTTATAAACACAAATATCTTTATTTAGAATATTTTTGCTTCATTTAATCAGAGGGGTTTATATCGCTTTTCTTTCTCTCTTAATCTTGGTTCTCCCGTCTCTCCAATTGTGACCATATTGTCAGGCGCCAGACTGCTGAAGAACGAGAGGCAGAGCGTCAGCAAGCCAATCGGCTCATGATCCAGTTACAGCATGACGCCTTCCAGAAGTCACTCAATGAGTCTATCGCACCCGACCCACTCTGCATCCACAACTCCTCCTTGTTTGCGCTCCAGAACCTGCAACCCTGGGCTGCCGAGGAAGGTGGCAAAATGGGGGGCGTTACGGCTCTGGTTTGAGGCAAGGCCTTTCAGCCACCACAACTTCAGTGTTCCAGCATTCAAATTCTTTAGCAGTTACAGACCAACTGACTGACAGAGAAGTAACTGACCATCATAACTGAACTCACTGGGGAGAGCAAAAAAAAAAAAAAAAAAAAAAAAAAAAAAATTTTAACCCAAGAAAGAACCAGGAACACTCGTTTTGTAAGCCAATGTGTTGCATGGTCAGCTCTCCCTCACCACTATCTTCGCACTCAGAGTCGGCAGCACCCCATCCTCATCCCTTTGTCCACTGAACATTGAAATTGCGC
This sequence comes from Hiodon alosoides, assembly GCA_025775065.1. Classification (NCBI taxonomy): domain Eukaryota; kingdom Metazoa; phylum Chordata; class Actinopteri; order Hiodontiformes; family Hiodontidae; genus Hiodon; species Hiodon alosoides. The sequence goes on along the minus strand of JAOYSI010061828.1, from coordinate 16,898 downwards.
TAGGGGAACGGTAAACAAGGAAGAGCCCCAAAGCGGTGTCTGGGTGGAGACCAGGCTGGGTACAGAGAATTTTGTTTGTGGTATGTTTACGGCAGTGGTCGTGGAGGGAGGCCTTCACCTGGGTTCCTGCGATTGGTTTTTGTTGGGATTCGACTTCAGTAACACTGGGAGCCTACGTTGACCACCCCCTTTTGTTTTCTGCGGGTGGCAGTCAATGCAATGTTGACACAGAATGCAAGAGGATGGCGATGCAGATAACGTGGCCCATTTGTACTATACCCCCAAGGACACTTGTTTCGGAAACATCATTTGAGAGGAAAAACACCACAAAACCCTGTACTATACTTTGTATTAGAAAAATATGTAAATAAAAACGTCTCTTGTTGTTCAATATGCAGATTATCGATTGTGAAAGGCTAACTATGAAAAGTGAAGATTTACCAGTTCTGAAACTGCCACAAAGCAAAAGTCCCTATAGTATCCTGCATTATGCTTGTGATGAGCCAAACCCCAAAACATGCTTCATGAAAACGCATCGCTGAAATATCCCATTTGTACAAATTGCCAAAAAGTTTCATATTCAGATAAAAATTTGAACTTACAACATAATTGAGCAAGACCTAATAATTTAAGAGACGTTGACAGCGGACATTTGAGTTAGAGTACATTCTGCATTTATTCAAATAAGTGACCACTGAAACTCCCTAAGGAATAAATGCATTAAAGGAAAGCCATTTTTAGTTTCTGTCCCATATAAAATTTAGGCAAGGGACTCACTTAAGTGGCTGGTTTATAACCCTCCTGATCCAAACTGCAATTGCACTCAATTCCCCCCACACCTGTTAACTACAGCGGAAGGTCCTGGCAAAACTAAATGCTGCCCTCTGCCAGACATGCCCTGCAACAACACATGACAGTCCAATCTGAACCAAATCCCCACTTCTCCTGGCTGAATACCTTTAGTATCACACTGTGCCATGGTACAACCGCTAACCAAGTTAGCTTTCTAAACTGGGCAAATAAAAACATCTTGAGGAAAGGGTAGTTTTCTGAAATGAGGTTTGGCATCCAAATTACCATTATAAATTTCATAATGTATCTCCTTAGTTTTGAAAGGCTTTCACACTCACCTACTGCAAGACACAACATTGGCTTACAAGGGACCTTTTCATTAACTTTATTGCAACATATCCAAACATTCCAGGAAATGGGAAGCCACAGCATGGTTTTAAAACAGTTAAACTTAAAAAAAAAAAAAAGGCAGCCCAATGAAACGCTGTCAAATTAGCCTAAACATTACGGGGGGGGGGACAGGCAGTCCAACCATTACCACCTAATACATTCCTGATCCAATTCCCCAGAACCAGCTCGGAGACTAGATTCACAGCAGAATGAGAAGCCAGAGGCACCTACAGATGATGTTAACAGGTTCTTCTCCTGCCGGCTTGGCAGAAAGACAGACATTGGACTGTAGCAAACTCAGTTTCAGCCAAAGGGGATTGACCGATTGAGTCGGGGCTGCTCTGTGACGGACGGAAATTCTTGAATCAGGATGGGCCAGTGTTTGAGTAAAAAAATAATTTAGAAAAATAAAAATGGGCAAACTAAAATTAATCACTTCCGGTCTTTCACAGTCTGTCTCCACTTCCACAAGTCTTGAATTGTCTGGAAGATGGAAAAGAGGGTTAATATTCAGCCCTGAACCCAGATTTTATAAGAAAATTAGAGACCACGAGACCCACAATACCTTGTTGTCCTTCACTCGCAGGCCATTCTTCAGGAAGTTCTCAAACTTAGCCTCAATCTTGGGCAACATGACCCCCTGCAAGGGCAGTTTTCAGGATAAAACCACAAAGACCACCATTTCCATTTCTCATTTTAAGAGCACCGTTTATCACACAATATGCAACAGTAGCTGAGACTCACTGGGGAGGAAGCCAGATCTTAAGCATCTTAACATTCAGAAATATTCACATGAAGGGATTCTCACCCCAGATAGTATACCCAAACAGACAAGCTGCGCTACACAAGCAGAAGTGACACTAACCTTCTCAACGCTTGCCAGCATCTTAGCCTTGAGCTCATCCACAGAGAGTGCAATCTTGGGAGTCTGCGGGGTCTTGGGGGTATGTCCCTTCTTGTCATCTTTGTTCTTAGGCTCAGGTGTCTTGGCCTGGAAGGACAGGGGGCAGCTCTTAAATGGCTCAAATTTACAGACACTGGAAAAGATCAACTGCAACAACTTCTTACCAATATCAATGGTCTTAATGCAAGTAATGGTCTGATAAACATACCGAGACACACTAAGTGGCGCAGAGGTATTTTCTAATCTTCCAAGATAGATAACCAATGGACCAGCAACACCGATTAGTCCAGTCCAAATGGATGCATGTCTCCAACTGTCTTTACAGACAAATATTGTATTGGAGAATGCATGCTACGTACAAGGGAGCTGACCTTGGGATTCTGCTTCACAGCAGGGGTGGCAGCATTGGGAGTCTTCCCATTCTGGGATGGGATCTGGGCCTTGGTAGGAGTCTTCTTAGGCTGAAAAAGGCAAAATTAACTTTGACATCTTATGCCCTACTCTAGCATGCCAGTGTGTTCTACAAATGCTTGCTAGTCCTTACTTTAACTGGAGAATCTTCGTCCGCGCTTTCCTCTTCGTCGTCGTCATCATCATCATCACCTTCACTGCAAAAGGGAGACCAGTTTAACATACCAGCTGTAGCTGATCGATTCTACATTGGTGTCAAATGCTGCAGCCAGCTTTAGTCTCAGTTTTTTGGTAAACAGTTCTTTAGCATGCATCAGCAAGAGATCAGTTAATCAAATCTCATCATGGACTAATGCTAGCTCGCCACATAAACAGACTAAAGATCACGATACTTACTCATCGTCGTCGTCGTCCTCTTCATCATCATCATCATCATTCATCTTCATCTTTTTCTGCGAAACAAGTCATACAAGGGGGTGGTTTGGTGAACAACACTGATCTGCCATAGCTACCTGAGGGGGCAGACATGTAAAGGCTTGGGAGGAGTCAATCACACCAGGCACAATTGGAGGACAGGTTCAGGGAAAGAGTCAAACTGAGGAATCAGAAGCGGTGTGGGGCCTGACCTGAGCTTTGAGTGCTGGTGTAGAGGCTGGTCTCTTTGTGGGCGTCTTGACCACAGACTCTTCCTCCTCTTCCTCATCATCATCCTCATCAAAGGACTGGTCTCCTTCCATCACTGAAGCAGAGGAGCCTCAAATGAGCAAGGCAGTTAACAAGGCATACAGTCCAACCTGCTGACTTCTGATCTTACTTACAAACAAGGTGCTGCCCACTGATATGGATTGGACCAGAGCCGGCCTTTAGTCTGAAAACAGCGGGGGGCGTGATCTCAAAGCCACCCAAGCAGATCTGCAACACATAAATAGCAAAGCACATGTCACTCCCATTGCACTGAAACCAAATAAGCATATTAAGAAAGAAAGCATGCCGCCAACACTCACACTGGGTAAAGAGGACGGTTTGAGGGTGGCCACCACAGCCTTGACCTTCTGACCTTCCGTGTCCTGGCCCTCCACCTCCACAATGTGCAACTCATCTTTAGTACTGGCATCCACGCACACCTAAAATGGGGAGGGGCGTCTTATGTCTTGGAATAGACTAAAACAGTAGTATTTGACCAGACTGCCATTTTACCTTCACTTCTCAGACAAATGTTCTTACCATCCTTAAAGATAATTGATGCTCAAACCCATCATCCTCTGGGTTGAAAAGGACATCCTTGCCAGCCTTCAGTTCACAACCTGGGAGAGGGATTAGATAAGGAAAAACAGAAATAAGCCTCTACATTTCCTAACAGGGGGTACTGACAATCAACTACAATAAAATCCCAGGTAGTAGTGGTTCGTTGCACAAATTGCTCTGGATCGTTTAAAATGGTGTACAGTTTAATTTTTATCCCACCCCCTTGATAACACGTGATTGATCTTGATGTTCGACCATCTTTCCCAGTCTAACCCGGTGAATATGCGCACCTCTCCTCTCGGGAACAATCCGAGCCACCCACGTGTCTACTCGAAAGACTTGAAATTCCCAGTAGTAAGCTGTCCGCACACACCAGTATGCGTCTCGAGTTGGACTAGTGGAGATTGAAATTCCCTTTTAATCAATAAGTTTAAAACCATCAACTTTTCAGCCCAAGTTGTAACCATGCGAGAGCATAGACACAAAAGCCACGTTTCTGGCTGCTCATGGACAATTCGCGATTCCAGAAAAAAGATATTATAGCAAAATATGTAAAAAAAAAAAAAAAAAAGTTAACGAACAAATAAGTAAATTATAAAAGTAAATTTGATAAACTAAAGGACGCCGAACGCTTGCATCTGACCACGCGTGAACAAGGCCCAAGACGCCATTTTCAAATCACTGGTTACACACGTGTTCAGAAATACAATAGCATCCTGTCCTAATTTCATAGATATTTAATAATATCGACCTAGAGCGGCTTCTATAAGCAAGTTCACTACATTAACAGAACTCTAAATGGCAAAATTGTTGGCATCGATTTTAGGGGTATAGTTAGCACGCTAGCGAGCAAATCGACTATAGTCGTGCCGTTAGCGAGAAGCTACTGCGATTAAAAAGATAAGTTTAACTACAGACAGCACAAATACTTACAATGCGAAGTACCAAACCATAATTATCTAGACCTACAACAAAGAAAAAGGCAACTTTCTGAGGAAAGCAGTTGTTTTTTTGCCTTTTCCTTAGTAGCTCGTCAGACGATTGATTTAATACCAAAATATCTTCTGGAACCACACTACAAACGAAAATTTGCTTTCCACGTGTTCGTCTCCACCTTAAAATAGCCGCTTACCGTATAGAAAATTTTGTGGTCCCATCTGTTCGGTTTCCATGCCGTTCATTACCTGACGTCCTGACTTCTAGTTAAAAAATGATGAACTAAATGGTTCTCCCCTACGCATGGACACAAACTACCTCCCAATCAGATTTTACACGCCCCTGGTGAGAATGTGGGAAGAACCTTTTCAGATACTAACCAATGACATAATTCAATGAAAAGGAAAAGGCGGAAAGACATATCTCCGCCTAGGCGTATTCGGCGAATGGGTAGAAACCAAGATCCCGTTCTATTACGTTTGAATGATTTGATGCAAAATCGTAAATTAGCAAACACACACGTAAACATAAAATGTAAGCATTAAATGTTGAATCTGACGATTATGTGAATATGTGTGTTTTGTAGGACAATATAATTTAATATTACATTTTAATCCTAACAAAGTAAATGACAATATCCGTAACTAACCAATATTAACTTAGATATAAAAAGAAACATAGGTTAATATTTAGTTTTTTTTCTTCTTCAGTAAACACAAATGTCAGTATATCTAGTATAATATAGGACTCATTGGGTCTGATTATTTCACTGCATAGAATTTCGGGCAAATCACAAGTCATTTTTTGGCGACCAGATGCACCCCATGGTGCAAACATTGTTTCCTAAAGAAGATTCCACAATAAATCCCGCCATAAAGGTTGCTAAAAAGTGGTTTCACCAGGAGGAACTTCTAGCAGAAGTTGTGGAATGTAGAGTGCGGTGTAAATTACGACCGTTTGCATCTCTCAGACAACTGGAGGCTTTCCTTCTTGAAGAATGATCCAAAATCCCAACATAAACAGTTAATAATTGTGTGACAGTATTTTCAAGCTATTCTGAAAACAAAGGATGGCCCGACACTTTATTAGTTAATCATTTTAATATATTGCTTTGTGTTTCCATAATTCTGTACTAAACTTGGACTTTCAGTCCAAGTTCTGAATGGCTTGTACAGGCCATTGACATGTGTGTGTGTCTTCTCCTTCGCTCCCTCTGTGTGTCACTGTCTCCCTCAGTTCTCTGCCCTCAGTTTTTTATTTATTAGATTGCTGCAGCCAGTAGTTCTAATAGACCGCTGCATCTCCGAATGCAAATACACACAGTTGGTCAAAATAAGTTAGTTAACGATCTGGCAAAGCCCGGTCCACACACATTACACGGATAAAGACACTCGTGATATAGATTCTGAGGAACGAAACACAGACTGTGTTACTGTTCGGAACATACTCAACAGTCACATATAGAGACACACAATGTTACTGCATGAAGCCTGTTGAAGCCTCGCTCTGTCTTATGATAACCAGACCAATATCATGGTGCACAAATTCTGCACAATGCTTTGTGCAAAATATGATAAGTCCAGCCTTGCTACACCATCTATTAGAAATTGAAATACATTGAGGCGTGTATCGTCCTGCATGGCATGAACAGATTTGCGGTATCCCTATCGTAAACAGCTGAGGACATTGTTGCCCAGGAGGATATGTGTATTCAAATACACAGGGGATATAAGTTAGATCCACTTTTTTGGAAACGTAAGGGAGGTCCCTTGTTTTTAGATGTCGTTAACAGAACATACTGGATAACAAAATGCAGATAAGGTTTATATTTTGTGGGTTTCTAAATAAATGTTCCAAACGTGTTTTTTAAAAATACGTTTACTTCAATTGTTAATACAATATTGAATGTGAATGTAATTTCTCTTCACATCAGTTTGGCACGCGCATTAAGGAAAGTACCAACATCAGAGCACTTGCTACTAAACACAGGATTTGGAAAAATCATTTAGGGTTTGGAATTATACACAGTGTTTTCTTTAAAATGAAAAACAACAACACACCATTACGCCTGGAACAGTGCAGTGCAAAAAATTGAGTTGCAAGCAATGGTGATAATTATTACAAACGTGACTTCAGTCCACATCCGGACCTCACATCAAACATGGCTTAAACGTAGACACAGATTTAGGATTGATCAGACATTTTGTTCTTTACATGGAGAATAACTTCCTGTACAAAATATATTGACACAGAAGCAGTGATTAAATTAAAACACTGCAACATGGCCGATGTGTGCACCATCCAGCTGGGAATAATTTTTCCCCAGCGCACAATAAGATCTCCAATCTAATTTATATCTCAGGTTCTAGCCCACTGCTTTTTCGCAGTCCCCAGCATAAACAAGAGGGAAGCAGACAGAATCTAGAGACATTAGAGGAATGGTAACAATGGACAGCAAGAATGGTAACAAGGCTATTCCATTACTGAAAAATGCAAACTGCAAGGAGATCAAATGAATACTCAACAGGACTTTCCTGTCTGCACAGACCATAAAGACACTATAATAAGAAAGGTGTGCATTACACAGCTATTAATTTTGTTTCATTAAAAAAAATTCAGTTGAAAGGTCAAAGTCCAGGGTCAAGATGAGTGTCATTATATATAATATATAATAATAAATTATATACATATAATTTTCTCTGTTTCAAACATAAAACCTGGTCAGCAATGAGGAAAAACAGAATCCTTGCAGGGGAGACTTGGAGATGCAGTTCCAGGCCGTCACGGGCATGGAGGAAACTAGCAGTTAGGTGCAATCGCATGTAGGAGGAGCGTTGGAGCAGCAGTTCCACGCAATTACAAGTCGAGGGACAGATAAGAGCAGGTAATGAAGGGGACAACAGAAGGGCTCAGTGTCCCTGGCGTCCCCGCCATGCCTGGGGCATGTTGTATTCCATCTGATCCTCAGGGTGTAGCCAGGCTAACATTATGAGAACCAATCTGACAAGCCGGGAGGGGTGAAATAGTTTAGGGTTAACCTTACTACACCTCTCAAACTCATACAGACACACGCACCTGCATTTGTTCATACTGACACATGCACATGCACTTACAAGCATACACTCAGCAGGGAGCACACAGCACACCAATTCACTCTGAATTAGAGTCACTGTAACTCTGATAGTAATCATGCACATTATGGTTGTGCTAGATGTGGCAGTAAATCTTTTGATTTTTTATTTTTTTTTAAGAAGTGAGGCATATTCCCTCAACGGGTTGTGGTCAATGTTCTTACAGACATTGTTAATTCACTCCCAATCTTTCCCTTTGTCACTCTATATCACATTCTCGAAGAGCTGAAGAGATCTCATCATGTTTTCATCCTAAATAGAAAAAAGGAGAATAAAACAATGGAGATTTAACAAAATGAATAACATGAGCAGGCCTATTAATTCCCGCAGGCCCTTAGAATATGATGATACATTATAGAGTGTGTCACAGCAGTTATTTTTTGGTCTCCTAGCCTTCTGACGTCACCATTGAAAAATCAGAAGGAATCGAATAAATAACGTGAGAAGTTACGTGAAATGGGACACACGACGTATTTTAAGGTCAGCTGACATGCTTTTTTATTAAAACAAATGATAATTGTATATTAAAATGTCTCTAATGACAGTCAGCTGCATAACGAAGTTATGCCACATTATTCTAATCTCTATAACAGTCATGCAGTCATGCTATTTAGTTTTAGGTCTAGATACCTTTACATTGCACATTGCACATTTTGTTCAGACGGCCGCAAGACAAATTTTACAATATACATAAGTCAAATACAATGTGTACACGTAATTGGTTTGATTCAAGAGGCTGCTTATCTTATCATACTGGGGATTCACAAACATCTAGTAATAACTAGAACAGACTTTTAAAATGTGAAGTGAGCTTGTTATTTCCCTCCAACAGCCTTAGCTAGTGCCAAACATTTTTAGAGCATTAGGATGCAGCCATAGTCTTTGCACTGCTCCAAGATTGTCTATTGAATTTTGCCTAAACAGATACTAGAAGTCAATATAAAACTATATGGAACTGAGCAGAAACAAGTGGAGCAAAACATTGGAAAGGAGTGCACAAAAGCAGAAGTGGAAATGGAAACATGACAGAACGACAAATGGGTGGACCTAAGAGAAACGTACCTCCTGACATGCCAATATGAACTCCTCTAAAGTGACAACTCCATCTTTGTTTTTATCCATTTTCTGTTGAACAAAGAGATATTGCAGTTTTGCAGTTTGCCAATATTTCTGGATCTAGTTTAAGGTTTTGGAGTGGCATCAAATGTGTAGCTGCATAATGGTAAACTCACCTGAAAGAAAGTGTCCACGTGTTGCCTGGGAACATCGCCTTTAAGGGCAGGATAAGTGTACTTTCCCATCATATCATAGATCGCTCTCACTATTTCTGTCATCTCCTGTAATACACACACACACACACACACACACACAAACACACATTTTTGTTATCGCTAGATATAGATTATATATCAGTACAATATGGAGAAATCCTCATTCTTATCAATACCAGGTTTATTGCAGAGATCTTCAATAAGTATTGTGATGTGAAACATGCAGGATTGCTGTCTTGCTGTCAACTTCAATTGGTGCCTGAACCTGTATTACGCCTTACTACATCCAGTGAACATTAAACTGGAAATTTTAGATTTTATGCAATTAACAGAAATGAAAGGGAACTCCGTAAAGAAAATACAGAAAGCCAGGGGGGAATGCAGCAGGGAGCACCACAACTCTGCCACTCAACTGATGCATTGAATGAGAGAAACATTTTAATGTGTATTTCACACTCATGCCTGAGACCACACCAACACACTCACACACCTCCTTGTTGATATAGCCATCTTTGTTGATGTCATACAGGTTGAAGGTCCACTGTAGCTTCTCTCTGACGGAGCCTCTTAGCAGAATAGAAAGACCCATCACAAAGTCCTGGGAGTGGACAGAATAAAAAATGGATTGATGCACTGATTGATAGTCCAATATCTGCATGATCTACTTGCTGCGTACATTACACATGATTTTAAGCCCACACAATAATTACTGGTTCATGTTTTTGAGGTACGGGTTACTAATTGAGGTACCCTTTCCAGGCCTGATTAGGGCAGAGTTCTAGTGGAACCTTCTGGTGATCCTAAATCCCAGCACCCTCACTGTCTCCTGGAGGAGACAGTGCTCATCTGGCAGGTGAAGTAAACTTTTCTATTCAGTTCATTTAAATTTTTAAATACAATTTAATTATCCCCTGCAGTGCCGAGAGAAGTAAGAATATAGTCTTGAGTAGTCTTGACTATAGTCTTGACACACATGTGTGTGTCCCACTTTGTTGTCAGCAATGGGACTTTTTTATTAAGGGAATAAATCACTTTTGGTTTTGATGTTAACGTGGTATATGAAGAAACAGTGTTATTATATATATATATATATATATATATATATATTTGGGTGTGTCTGTGGGCATCATTTGAGTTTGATCGTCCTGGAATAACATTTCAGGTGACCTTTGACCAATTAAAAATATTTACTTATTAATGTGATATCTCAATAAATTCGTTTTTTGTGAATACAAAGATCCCATTCGAATTTGTACTGGCATTTGACCTCTCCTCTTTAAATTAGCAGTAGTGTGTATTATATTTTAGCGTTTTAAGTACGACCAACAGATGGCGCTTTAGTCAAACAGTCCGGTCTTTGCTAGCGAAGTCTTTCACAAAAATTTGTATTGAAGATTTTAAAGAGACACAACATTTCTAGGTTTTTCTCGCGTCTTGCAGTCAATTGCTTCAGTCTTAGTTGTCAGTCTTAACCATAGAGATAGATAGGATGTTTTGTGGTAAATTTCCGGTTCTAAAGAGTCGTCGTTTTGGAGGAAAGGATGGCCAATCCCTAATCACTCTTTCCGTTAGTGGTGCAATAGAGACACTTACTGCAGATACACTAACTGCGAGGGAATAAAGGGAAGGAGCGGTTTGAGAATAGGGATATGGTCTGTATGATATGAATGTAGGAATAAGAAAGTCTTGTTTAGTAGTGTTTGTTGGACTTTTTTTTGTTATTTAGATTTTTTAATTATTTTTATTTATTTCACAATTTTTAAAAGTGAGGAGAAATATTATCACCTTGGATGAAGAGAGAATAGAAACAAAATGCATATAGCCAAAACCGTTTATTTGCATTTTAGGAAATTGTGCTTACTTTCCCCTTAAAGTGGCACTTCTATAGATAAATAAATACCAACACTGATACGTGTTATCTTAGTCTAATTCCTTTTGATGCTGGTCAGTATACCTACAAACACGTAATAGTTTGTTTTATTGATTGTTTGTTTCCGTTCTTTTGTCCATATCACAAAAAAAATAATCCATTCTCACTCCATTTTCCCACGCAGGCTACAATGTAAGCCATTTTCTTTTATTTAAGTTCTCACAATGCAACGCCATCAGTTTGATTTCGTAAATTATTTGTTATCTCTAATATAAGTTGTGAATGAGTGTCATTAGACCTTTGTTTTCAATGCGTTAGTGTCCAGTACGTCAATAATATTGTTTATTTTATAAAAACATATGTTATATTTACTTTTGCAACAAACATATTTATCCATGTGCTAAAACTAATACAATTATTAGCTTATAATACAGCTCTCCTACAACTCAAAGATACAGCCACATTAAGGTCAATTATTTCAATAACAATTAGTAGCTTAATTGATTATATGTTGGTTGATTGGTTGCGCCAGATGGGAGAATAGGAAGTGAGGGTTACCTCAAACTTGATGGAGCCATTGTGTGAGGAATCGAAGGCGTTGAAGAGATAGTGTGCGTAGGTACTAGCATCTGCAGAGAAGTGGTCAAAATGTTATTGGTTGCAGACAAACAAATAATATAAAGTCAAAAAGTTCTAAGATGTCCATCACACCTCCATGTGGGAAGAACTGGGCATATATGTGTTTGAACGTCTCCTCGTTCACCACCCCACTTGGACACTCCTGGGCAGAGATGAAAGCAAGAGAGGAGGAGAAAGAGTACATATATTCTTAAACCACAGCAGAGAGCTTGATGGAGTAAAGAAGGAAATTAAGACAAAACAAGAAAGACAAAATAAACATATAATATTGCTTTACTTTAACATGGCCATTGCTGAATCTCCAAAAATCAATTTAAAAATAATTTGCTCTTACATTTTTATGAGCACTTACATTTATGCTTTTTTTGAGCATCCAATTATAATTTTTTTTAGGTTTTAGGGTTAGGACCAATTTAGTTGATAGACTGAGAGAAAACGGAGAGCCGTACCTTATTTAATAGAGGGGAGAAAAGAGCCTATGTGCTTTAATAGATAGAGAGGGAAAGGAAGACTACCTATTATTATTTTTAAATAGAAAGATGGAGAATATGATGGCATTACATCCATTTAATAGATTGAAAAACCTAAGAGAAACGTACATTCTTGAAGCCTCGGTACAGAACTTGCAGCTCCCTCTTGGTGAAATTGGTCTGTGCCTCCAGTTGCTCCAGCCCCTCCGGTCGGTGGCACACCATGGTCATCTCCAACTCGTCATCCACCTTGTCTGCCGAGAGGAGGAACTTTATGTCAGGCTTTATAGTCAGGAGGTAAAGAGCTGGATTGCAGGAAACAATCACGTGATCGGTGGCTTGGGTAGCAGAGAAATGAATACAAATAACAAAAAATGCCAAATAAAAGTAATATCCGCAAGCAAATGCTCTACTGAGTTTTCGTTGTTACTATATACCGTGTGACCAAGGGTCAGCCCTGCTAAGACATCGGAGAGGAGAGGAGAGGGGAGAAGGAGAAAGAAAGAAAAGAAAAAGGGAGCAATATTAATAACCAAAAAAACATTTTCCCACAAATGAAAAAAGAGTGAAAGCAATTTTCACAGTGAAGCCCTGAGGGCCCTCATCGCTCAGTACAGACAGGAAAGGCCCGTACTTCATTAGAAACACGCTCCAGTACTGTCTAGAGAGTTAGCGTTTGAGGGACAGCATGTTCAATGGTGACTCCGTCTGTCAGTTGCTCCCCGTGTATAGCAGCATGTCGTGTTCAGTTTCTTCATTGTAATCAGAAGCTTACCACATTCTGTTTCACAGTGTGTCAACGATGTGTTCAGCGGCTCAGGTCAGTGCCAGAAGTTCACTATGTTCCATCCGTGGCTCAGGGCGTTCAGTGGTTCACGGAATCCAACTCATGGTGTCATGGTGTTTGTACGCAGACCACATTGAATATAGCTGTGCAGTAATGCTAGCCGATTTAGTGTCAGGTTGAGCTCTTGAGTGTCAGTGCTCATGGGAGAGTTTAGAGCAGCAGTGATGTGGCCTCTCCGGCAGTATTCTTCTGTATACTCCTTCAGGGAATATATCCTTAAGGCTGAGATGTACTTCTAAAAAAATTCAGCACAGCTGTTTCCTAGTGGACACAGATGGAAACAAGAATTTTATACTTATCTGGCTCCTGCGTAAGTCCGCATGTAGCTACAAAGTCACGTGGTGGGACAAGGTTCTGAGCACTGTTGCGACAAGCATGCACCAGTGCACTGTGACTTGAAAAGTGTCTTTGTTCAAATACATGGGCCAGTTTAACTTCAACTGGTCTTATTGGGATTACTGACTTTAGCCTGCTTCTTTTTTCACAAATCGGTCTTTCCACATATATGATAGACTCTTCAGATCCCAATGTTTTGTGCTATCTCGCTACATGAGTGGCCTATGATTTGCAAGCCTTTTGTATTGCTTTAACGACGTGTCATACTGGCGCCCATTTGACCAAACATTCTCTTACAGCAATCTTTGCATCCAAAATGGGGTGCAGCCAGGTGTAAGTCCGGACGAACACTTTTTCCTGGATTTGCATAGTTGCATAGCCCTTGCGGCTGTGAAGTATAAATCAGGTTTTACACTGCCGTGGTTTATCAAGCCTCACTACACCAGCAACATCTGGGCAACAACCGCATTGCTCATTATTGGTACCAGTCGTACTAATTCTGATTATGCTAATGCAGGCTACGATAGGGGGATTATGCTAATGAACATTATGCAAATGAACACAATCTTCCTTGGGATTAGTCTGATCAGGATTATGGAGATGAGTTAAAAGACTATAATGTGATATGAGTGGTTAGAGGATGGAGTGTGATAAAGAGGATCGGAATGAAGTGTGATACAGCGCACAAGAGGGAGACAAGAGGACGCTTCTGAAACATAATATGGTGGAGAGGTATGGAGTGTAGTCTAAACGTGCAGTGAGGATAACCAGGGAGAGCCTAGTGGCTAGGAAAGGCCTCAAGAGTACTATGGCCACACTGGGAGGGGCTGCATGTCTACTGCGGAGTGATTGTGAGAGACCATGGGTACAGAGTGATAGAGATTAGACAGTACATTCTAGTGGCCCTTTAACATGACCTTTTTCATCATCTGTTTCAAGAACTTAGCCTGTGCAGTGTCTCCTATCAGGGATTCTAAACCTGTCTGTGTCAGTCCATTTCCAGGTCCCGACTGCGGGTCAGCCTGTACTGGCTCAGTATTTGTCGCTCTCTAGGGTCCTTGATAGTGAGCAGGTATTGTGCCAGTGTGTAGTCCCTCTGTAGGTAGCAGTAACACTCCTTTTTGTTTCATACATCTTCCTTTCCTCTCCCTCCCCTTTCTCACACCTCTATTTCTCATCCTATCCTTTCTGACTTCTCAAATCCCCTCCCTCCCCTTTCTTTTCTCACACCTCAGTTCCTCTACCTATCCTTTGATCACGCAAAGTAGGATCCTTTGAACGTCCTGCCATCAGCCCAAAATGCTGAAGGGAGCGCACATTGATATGTGACCCTTGAGCACATGTTATGTTCTACTCACACTTTTGGGGTGAAGCGAAGCCAGGGCTGGTGTTTATGGCTTTAGGTAAGTGGCAGACTGTTGTATATTGATTGCCGTTCTGATTGTGCATGTCCAATGTAGAGCAAACTTGTGCACACTCATTAACGACTATCCTTAGATGAAGTTGGAGTGGCTGTGTTTTAGTCAACAACGGCTAGTATTATTATTTTTTTTAACATGTTTTGTCCATGAATTTTGTCTTTTGATTGCTTGGTGCATTGATTCAGTAAATAGCAGTTAAGCGTTGTTTTTTGTCCATATGCAGCACTGTGCAACACTGTATTGCTCTACACATGGAAATCTGTGCAAAATTGTTTTATTCTTCTGTGTGGATGGTAAGACGATTAGCTTAGGTAGCTTTCACTGCGTAAAAACTTGTTTCTATGCCTAAAATGCAGGCCTGTCATTTCTTTTTGCCCACTAGCCCCTCCACACCCACCAGGTTTCTTCCAACTCTAACTCCATGCAACCTTTTGACATTTTCAGCAGTTTCCTGTTGCTATGGCAACAGCTAGATAAGAGAGGTTTGTCTATGGTCCCAAGAGATGTTATGTTGATATCCATAAAAAAATATAAACAAACCGTTTACAATGCAAATAAGTAAAATATCTGATCGCGTGGCTGTGTTTAGGAGACAGTTATATTTGTCCCCATGCTAGCCTTGATGAAGTGTTTTGTATTTCAGGCAAAGGTACGTTCCTGTTGTCAGTATGTTGTCAGTATTCAAAACGTTATGATCCGTATTTGGACCGAGCCCTTTTCCAACGAAGAAAAATGGATGCTGCCATGGCAATGAACACAAAAATAAGGGAGATGGATGCTGTCATAGAAACGGACAGAAATGAAAGCAATAGATTCTGTGACAGTAAAATCAGAGTAGGGGGGTTTCTGAGGCTTTTTATGCTAAACATCAGTTGTGATTCCCAACCCCAAAACCGGCACATGTGGAGTGAGCAAAAACACCTTCCCTTCACAAGCCCAGACTCTGACCTTCCCATTGCAAGCCCATGTGAAGAGAGCAAAAACACTGACCATATGGAGATACTATACACACAAGCCCATGTGCAGATAATGCAAACACTGACCACACGGAGAGAACCATGTACAGAGAGCACAAACACTGACCTTCTATTTACCAGCCCATTTGGAGACAGCATAAACATTGAGTGCCCAGGGATTTAGCCCTTCCTTGGTAGGAAGCGATACGGAGTGCAATGCAGCACTCATGTCACTACGCCGCTGGGCATTTTGGTAGAGCAGGGACAAAAGCATTGCTGAAGTCCAACGACAGACTTCCAGGCAGCTGTGAGGCAGCAGAGCGAGAGGGAGACAGCATGAGGACATCTGGCTGCTCTGTCGGCTTGGATGAGGCCTCCTGTGTTCAGGACTTAATGGAGGAGTCATCTATGGTCAGCTACAGTCAGTTACAGTTCTGTTACAGTCTCCTGTGGTCTGATATGATCTGTTACAGTTACCTAATGCCCCCCATCCCACCCTCTTCCATTTTCATTGATTACTCAATTACTGATTTCACACTGCCACCAATCACGTCTTCTATTGACACAAACAGAGAAATGGAGAGCAGGGAGAGACTGAGGGACTCGGTATTTACTCACACTTACTCTAGGAAACCACAGTCAAAAATAATAATATTATAGCCAATGCTTCACGGTGTCCAAAGGCATGGCGCAAGGCTGCAACCTTTAAGATGCCAAGGCATTAGTTAACAGTATAAGCCGCTGCACCTCTAGTTAAATCTCGGTGGGTTAAGAGCGGAATTGACAGAACCGTCTTTGTCTTCACAACAAATCCAAGGATGGGTTAGTGCAACTCCCCGATCAACATCCCTCTCAACAATTAAACACAGACTGGAGTCGCCTCCAGTTGAATCTAAATAATGAACTTTGGAGAACTTTTCATGCACTTTGCTCCTACATAAAGAGTTTGGAATGGGAATGTAGCATTTCAACAACGTTGCTGTCTTTCTGACCTGAATGCATGGTCTGAGTTTCACTGCTGTGAATGCACAGAAACACACATATACACACACACACACATAAGCGCTCCCAGCTTGCAGAGAGTGACTCAGAGGGGAGGTGCTTTAATTGGTGGTTCTTCACTCATCAACACGGAGTGCGTGAAACAGAAGGGGAGAGAGGATGTGGAAATGAGAGGGCGAGAGGGGAAGAAGAAAGTAACCGGAGGGAGGGAGGGAGAGAGAGAGAGAGAGAGAGAGAGAGAGAGAGAGAGAGAGAGAGAGAGAGAGAGAGAGAGAGA
>JAOYSI010061817.1:0-23719 GCA_025775065.1 Hiodon alosoides | reverse complement strand
CCCCCCCCCCCCCCCCCCCCCCCCCCCCCCCCCCCCCCCCCCCCCCCCCCCCCCCCCCCCCCCCCCCCCGGGGGGCATGGTTGTTGGTTAATAATGCGGTTACGCTTTCTTTCAAATGTAAAGGTAAGTTATATTTATTAAAAACCATTTAGCCTTTTTGGTGAGAAAAGCTGTTCAACCTACAGCAGATCGGGTGTAGCGGTAAAGAGATGGTAGGAGTGGGGCAGAGGGGTGGAGAGGAGGCTGGCGTTTAATCGCAAAGCCTTTACCCTGAAAATAGCATCGCGTGTCTTAGTGTGTGTAAAAAAACCAAGAAAAACAAAAACACTACAGGAGCAAAACAGATGTTTTTTTTTCCCCTAATCAGGCTCATCAACGGGCACATAGGTGACTAGGTTAGATAAATGCTGACCTAAAGTAAAAATGAAACTAATTCACTACACCTCAATATAATAAAATGGCACATTAAAGAAATACATGGCTTCGGATGTCAGAGGAGGATAAAACAAAAGTCGTCTGGTAAAGCTGGACCGTTATTTGTAGACTTTTTACATGCCGTTTTAGAGACCTTTCGGGAGTTTGCGGGACTGAATTAAGGAAGTGAGGGGGGGAAAGGGAGGAAATTTGATTTGTTCACTTAATCTCGCAATGTAATTTATACTTTTTGCCCTCTACTTTTCTTACATCGGTTTCTTTTAGGAAGTTGAGCTTATTTCTTCTATATTGGGAAAACAGAAAAACATCTTTAAAAATATAACAGCAAAAAAATGAAATATCTTGCATTTTTGCCTGTATATACATATATATATATATATACACACACATGGTGTGTGTAAATATTTATCTCAATCCATCAGTTCAGCTCAAGAGAAGCTAGAGCGGAAAGTACTGTTATATGATCCTTAGGCAATCCTTTTTCTCTGAATGACTCATGGATACACTGAGATGGAGAAGGGTTACGAGAAGTAGTGG
Organism: Hiodon alosoides; assembly: GCA_025775065.1. Taxonomy (NCBI): domain Eukaryota; kingdom Metazoa; phylum Chordata; class Actinopteri; order Hiodontiformes; family Hiodontidae; genus Hiodon; species Hiodon alosoides. The sequence goes on along the minus strand of JAOYSI010061817.1, from coordinate 22,747 downwards.
CAGTGAGTACATCTCTCTTGCAGGACGTCCCCACTCCGATAGACCAGGTGGCCTTCCTCGTCGTCCCTCACACTCAACGCCCGCGTCCGGCTGTTGCTCCGCTGTGGGCCGCCAGGGTTCAAGGACCGCACGACCGGGGGGGAGGGGGGCCAGCCATTGCCACGGCGGTGAAGGTGGCGTAACGGTCGCAGGTGGAGGTGTAGTTGTAGGTAGAATGGGCAGTCATAGGGCAAGTCATATGACACCACACCACGTGAGGAATATATAACGATAGGGATATAGTGCAAGGGAACAAGTCAAAGATCACATTGCTCTTACTCCTTTTGACACAAGTCTCTTCCTCCTTTTTACTGCTCTATATACTGACCCAGTCAAAAGATGTATACAAGCAAAAACCATGACGAGAGCAGTATAGACAATAAATGTCTGCTCTCCACTACAAAAAAAAATATCTAAAAATAAGCTGCAAATCACTTGTAGGAAATAAAGAAAATTGAGGCATATTTATAATCAAGACAGTATTTTTTTTAGGAGCATGCCTAGTAGCATTTGAGCCCAATTCCACTCTCCCTTACTTCCTGCCCCCACACAGATACAGAAAGGATTGGGCGTCAGCGAATGACACGCCACCCCAGTGTGCCCTGATAGGTCAGAGGTTTCCCCGTGTTGCTAGACTGAGTCTCTCACATACGGACCCAGGAGCGAAAGCTAAAGACACTGAGACCTGACATTCACAGACGGCGACATCTCACAAGCTGAAACCCTGACATGGCAGTCTCACTGGATCGACAGTACTGTCAAAGTATTCTCTGCACAAGGCTGAGAGCTCAGTGGCCAAAAAGCCCTTATCTTAAATTCAGAGCAGCCTGGCTCGCACCAAAAGACTCTCCCAGACTATTTACATCCACACAGTTCTGTTATTTATATCAATGTCTAACAGCAAAAGAATGGACCACTAAAGCCTGAACGGAGAGACCCAATCACCACACTTAAGGACTCTCATACACCATGAGGAGCCAAGCACTTCATTTCCTCTCTTTTTAAAGAAAAACAAGAGGAATCTACGCATCGCTGGAATAAAAAGCACGAAGAATAAATAGGCAAGCAGAAAGGGAGGAGACAGTGCAGAGGGGGGATGAAAGACAGGTACTCACAGACAGGCACAGGCATAGACAGCTGATGCAGGTCTGATACACCGAGTACAGCTGAGTTTTACCCATCGCTCTCTCGATTCGGGGCCAGGCAGGGAGAGGGAGAGGCACAAAGACGAAGGGTGCAAGCGAGGAAGAGGCAGGCGGTGGTGGTAAAGCAGGACGGCATGGAGGAGAGAGAAAGCCAGCAGAAAGAGGGGGGAAAGGGAGAGGAGGAGATCTGAGGGGGAAGAGAAGGCGGGTGAGACCTGAGACACATACTAATAATAAACCCTGGTCATGAACCTCCTGGGAAAACACTGAGTGGCCAGGCAAAATTTTTGCAAACGGAGTGAAAGGGATCCGATTTCTGCCCTAGCGCTCCATAAACCCCGTAGAGCCTCCCCCACTGCACCTCACAAAGAAAAGTGTTCTGAGGTGAGACTGCAAAGTTTCTCACTGGTCTAACACAGCGCAAAATCCTTGTCCATTATACATTAACTTGTCTTCTATTCTAGGAATGTTTAGCTGATTAAAACCATAACGGACGATTGCAGCGGTGCAAGCCAGGCATGTCGTTCCACATTTTAAAGGAACTGCACCAGCACAACCTGCCATAAGTGTTTCAGCCGTTTCTAGTCCAGACACTGCAAGTTAAAAACTTACAGCTGTGAGGGAGGGAAATCACACCACCTCCATTTATAATATCCACCGCTCCTAAAACAAGTCTAGGATTACATACGACCGACTTTGGTCACATCAACCGTCTGTGTCATTTCCGGGGGGGGGGTTCCTTTCAAAACAGGATCTGAACCATTTACGCAAATGGTTTCAAAGAGTCTATTTGCATCTATCCATGCCTACTGCAATGGGAATACAATACAGGAATTAACTGAATGGGGTATAAAGCAACACGGCGCTCCAATAGAAACTCATCCGAATTAAGTTTAAACTGAATTTTTAACTGTATATGACGTTGGAAAGTCCACGGACCTGTGCATATTTAATTGGACAGTACTGTCAATACCAGCTGGATCGAGAGACTACTCATCTCTGCACCACATCTGGCTGAACGCTCTGAGCTGACGCCGGAGACAAACAAACTCCACATGTGCTCTCACACACAAACAGAACCAATTTCAACGTTTGTTTCAAAGAAACGCTACAGCGCGGTTGTTTCGCATGGGCGCGTAAAAATGAAGTATGACCGACTTATCTACTGATGTGGGGAGAAAAGAAAAAAAAAATGACCTTGCCTATTCTCCTAACACAAACTTTTTAGCGGAAAAAAAAAAAAAAACACTTTGAAATAAGACTTCAAAACATGAGGAAAAAGTTTGCTACTTACCGAGTCCAGGAGCTGTGAATAAGAAAATGTTAGAGAATAAGACTTGGAGAGGATAGAGGCAGGCAGAAAGACAGGAGGTTAAAGAGAAAGGGGGAGCAGAAAGACAAAGTTGGGTCAGGCAGAACTCACCGAAGAGGATGTGCTATAGGACCTGGTTCTACGCCTCCTTCGTTTGTGCTTACGCCTGCTGCCCTTCCGCCCGTGCGACTCCTCGTGCTCTCTGTCGCGTTCCCGTTCTTTGTCCCGACGGAAGTCGTAGGGGCGGGGGACGAAGTCGGCGTGTGCGTAGAAGCCTTCGGCGGGCCCGCGTCCCCTCTGCTTCTCCCGCTCCCTCTCCCGGCTGTAGTCCAGGTGTCGGTAGCCCTCGCAGTACCGACGCTCGTACGCCCTGCGGTCTGTGGAGCGGTTGCCATAGCTGGGGTGGGACGCAATTTCGAGTGAGATTACACAATCTTTTGGAGTGCAAAATTTTATCTAAACCTGTCTTACAATTCACTAGGATCTGAAACTGGAATGTTGGTATGTGTCAATTGTAACCGAATCGATGGATGAAAAAGTGTCCATGAGGCCTAAATATATTTCAAATCTTCGACAAGACCACATCCTCCTCCTCCTACACACACGGTGCTTGAGAAACCGAACTCAGGGGGCTACGCAGATCCGTGAAAATCTGAAGCACAAACCTCCTGGAACGCAGGTAGCTTTCCTCATGCCTGTGTCCACACACACACACACACACACACACACACACACGAATATCTGAAGCACAAACCTCCTGGAACGCAGGTAGCTTTCCTCATGCCTATGTCCTCCTCCTCTCCTATCTCGCTCCCTCTCACTGCTGGAGGTGAGAGACGGGGATCGCCGGCGCCCGTGCCTGCGCCCCCTGTAACGGTCCTGGTAGCTGACTCGGCTGGCCCGCTCCGATGATGGATACCGTCTCGGGTGAGGCATCTGGGAGGAGAGAGAGAGAGAATAGCGTCGACATTAATGGTGGATAGGCAAGACTTTGGGCAGTGTGTGAAATTAAAGGAAGTAATTAATTTATCTGAAAATGGTGCGTCAAGTGAGAATTTTACACATTTTGTACACAAATACACCACAGTCTAAAGAAGAAAAAATTTCAACCCAGGGAATCACACCCATTTAAACTCCTCAGCCCACCACACAATATCTCAACTGTTTTCAGTTACACATCAGTGTCCTTTTCCAATATCCCTCCACAGATAACTGCCCCAAGGGAACAGCCAGAGCAGTGTGGTTATCTCAGAGCTACAGCATCCACAGGGAGAAATCCATACATTTTCAGGAGACCACAATAATAATACAAAACAATTTCTTGCGCTTTAATCCATTTGAACGAAGACATAGTACAAAGAAAATACTTTTCCATATATATCACAACAAACACCACAATATTCTAACAAATATTGAAACCAAAATATTTTTAAGTCTGACGTTTTACCTGAGCATCAACAGCTGCTCATCAATAGCGTCCAAACCATGAACAAGTAGAATACGCAATGACTACTTTTCAGTTATTTTTTAAAACAATTAAAAACACGGGGAAGTCCCACACAACTGTAACTCCAAACCAATTCATCTCTAGAAAACATTTTTGTTTTATATAAAAACTAAATACAGTTGCAGCTTTAAAATGAACTCAAGTTACATTCGGCAAAACATGCAGTTTTTCAAATAAAGGCCTGCAAACCGTGGACTATTACACCATAGTCCTCGAATGTAAACCTAGCCGTGCATTTTTTTCAAACTGCTGCCCTGATATAATTAGCGTTGGATCTCAAGCAAGTAGTTTTGCAGGATAGATCTTGGAGTGTCGATAATCAAAATGACAGTTTGTACGACCATGCCCTGAAATACACTTTTAACCGACGGCGTGGGCAATATGCAGCAGATAGCTAGTTAGCATCAGTGATCTCTCAAAGTATAATACTGTATTGTGATCCACGGTTAGCAAGCTAACCAACTTCGCCAGCTGCCATGCTGAATTGTTAATGCATGTGTCGGTTTACAGGTACAGTGTATGAAGAGACGATCAAAACAAACAAACCAGAGCTTTCAAGTCAATTATCGATTTTGTTCATGCTACCAGCGTGAACGGTTATATAGTGACTCCAACTGGAGAGCAAAAATCATACGTGATGCATCCAACCTATACGCATCTTGTTCCGGCATCGTAGTACAAATCATCAAGTAATTAAAATAGCTATCTAGGCTTATGGCTATAACTGCATGAGTCCGCCATTTTATAGCCAAGAACCCATAACTGCGCTGCGCATGAAAACGCAATTTTCCGCCATCTTATCGTCACCTAACACACTATACAAGTTAGCAAGTCAGCTACTGTCGCAGTGAAAGGGTAGAATAATGTGTGCGTACTGGTTGGCGAAAGAAATGGGTGTATAATACTGAAATACACGACTCCTAAACTATGGCGCGCATTTATCCCTCCAGCCCGCCAGACATTATTTGAGGGGAAAAATACGATGGTTGTGCATTTATTTTACCGTTTTAGCAGCGAGGCCTGTCCGCTTATCCCAAAGGAAATCCGTACTGACGTCTCTCTCGTCCCTGGGTTACAATCCGTTTTCTCGCACCTCTACCTCCTATTTCGCGCGTTCACACCCTTACGGCCTTGTCCTCGCAGACGTGCGCGTTCCCGACACGACTACAAATTGCTCACGTGAGCCTACCCTGAAATAGAAGAGCTTGCGTGACGTTTGTGGTGATCAATTTCACAATTCTGATAATAGATTTAACATTAGTTAAATATTGAATCTACCATTGCAGTCATTGTCTTTTCCTAGCCATTCTATGAATAATTGAGCAGTTAATTACTATTGTGATCATTGTTATACATGTTGATGAATTGTATTAACATTTATTCTTGTCACTACCAGAAACGGGTCACCACTAATCATAATGCTGCTTATAACTTAGTATTAATACTTAATACTGTACAAGACTATTTTCTTTTCATTAGTTGAAGAAATACGATAGCCCACTTAAAAAAAAAAAATTACAAAGTTCACGCCTATGTTGCATTTTTGTGCTTCTTGTGGTGACCAGAATCTTTCGGATTACAGGATGATTGACTGTGCAACTCTTTGGGACTACATCATCTCTGAGCTGTGCAAATTAAGCACTGACATAAAACATACACCTTCAGGAACAGAACAAACTATGGTCTAGAAGAAGTATCTTCCTAGTTGTCAGTTCTGTGTGCGACCCACTTGCATGTCATGCTCCTTTTAGTTTTACTAGCTAAGCAGATTCTTAACATTTATGTAGGCTTAACTGTGGGATGAAGGAAAATACTTGATGGCTGACTGGACTATAGAAGTCTGAATACAACATGAAAAGGTGCATCAAAGCAAAGAAGTTTTCTGTTATTGTTTGCTGACTTCCATGAATAAAGTTTATTTTTAAGTTCTTAGGATGGCAGCATATGGGCGCCGGAGTTAAAATGAGTTTTTCCACCATGGATATATTTGTGTTGTGTATAATATACGGAATGACAACCTTTGGATTTATTTAGGAAACAGAAACGATACAGTAACAAATTAAGTTTTATTACCTGTGAGTAAATAAAAAGTTTATTTATACAATGGAAATGTACATTGTGAATATTTACAAATTAGACCGCTACAAACACCTTTACATAAATCAACACCACTAATTAACAGCAGTGTAAAATGGGTATGTGGTCAACGGGCCTGAAAACAATCATTTGGTAGAGTTGGGTGGGGTTCTGTCTGCTCTGTCGGTAGATTTCCTCTTAGTTTATATCTAACTTCGCTGTAAACTACCCTTTCCGCCCGTTTGTCTCTTCCTGTGTGTAGTCTTGAGTTCCTGGATGGCTCCTCAATGTTCATTTCAGCATAGGTCACGCCAATGTCCACATCTGTCTGGAAGAACATACGGGGAAAAAAAAAAATTCTAAGAACTAAATAGACCTAACACTTCAAATGATATGATGACTAATTCAGTTTATGTTATATATGTACCGGAGTGTCACGTAAAGCTGATACGGTAACATCAGCTTGAGGTGTTGAACCTGAAACACAACACTTGTGAAACTTTAAAATCCATACCATAGAAAATCTATACCAGATGCATCCATTAGGCCTAACAATACTAATCACAGACACGTAATAATTTACTTGTGACCAAAGTGAAGACTGTACTGTTGCCTAAATCTCTTTCCTGTGTAGGACCTAATTCCCTGCTCATGCTTCCTGTATCCTTCAGTATTATGTGGGCACGGGAGGCATACCTGTCCGCAGATTGTAGAGGCAGTGACAGGAGAGGGCGGTGAGAAGACAAACACACAGAACGCACAGTGTCACCACTGTGTACAGCAGGGCACTACACCAGTCTGAAAAATTGAAACAACTGCATTAGATATGGAGAGTGACACACTAAATCGGTTATAGTTTGAAGTGTTATGTAAGACATGTATTTTTTACATTTGAGCTGTCAGCCTGGCTTGTGTTTCTACAAACGTGCAAGACTCTAGGGTGAACAGCAGATGACACTGTTGCGCTGAACTAACCTCTCACAGCTGAAGTTGTGCCGGAGTTTATTTGGGATTCAACTACAAAAAGACTTGTTTGCTCTAGTCAGCACTGTTCAATTGTGGCCCATTTGGTTTTTAATCCGTGTCAGTGTGTGAAGTGTATACTGACCAAGTTCTTCACTTTGTTGAAGAAAAGAAAACTTTGGGCTGCTGTGACTGTGATTGACGCCGACATGGACTTCACACCACCATGTCTTCTCGTAATATCTGTCATATTCATCCCAAGACAAATCAGCGTGGACGTGTAGCTGACTTGTAACATGGTACCTACAGAAGTAAAAGTTAAACAATTCAGAAAGAATTGTTGTGATATTTCTGCAGCAGAACTGAATAAAAAGGTAGCGTTTTCATTGTAGTCAGTTTCAAAGCAAATATCTCTTATTATTTATTTTCATTTATTTTTTCCATATTCATGACTAGGTTTAGGACTCGTGTTTTGAAAGAACAAGATTACCAACATTGCTTTTAAAAAATATATTTTTTGTTTAGTTTTTTTTCCCGTCTGCATCTTTGGCAGTGGCATATTTGAAAGTTAGCAATCTCTTTGTATAAGCTTTGAAGAAGTAACACAGCCCTGGGTGTATGGTGTGTTACGTGCAGGACCACCAAAAATCACGAACTGGAGACAAAAATGCTGTTTCTTTAATATCCGGGACGAGATCCAGGTTACAGTGAAAAGGTTTGAGTAGAAAAAAACAGATCCTCATAAAAAACCGAATCAGGTTCTCTCAAAATCTTACACAATAATTAATAAATAAGCTCAAACAGGTGCCACACTTTCCCTTCATTTACCAACCCTGACTAAACAAAACAGCAGATTTTTAACCCATTTGCTGTACCACAACCCCTCCTGTTTTACCAATTACACAGCTGCAGACTACTGACAATCTGCAAACAGGCACTGAATGTGAGGCTGGTTGTCTTAAAGGAAAAGGACACTGTTTCCCTGCACCCTATTGTGCCATAAAATGTATTATTGAATAAAGGTACTACAACCTTTATTCAGCAGAAGGTTTAAGCAAATGCATTCTTTAATCTTAATAACACATAATTTCAAGCAATTGCTAAATTAATAATAAATTACACATCTAATTAACAATTATACATAAATTATAGAGCAGGCTCTATAGCCAGCCTGGGAAAATGTCCGGTTTTTAGACCCATTCCATCTCTTGTGATGTGGAAAATAAACCCTATTTAAATTTCTCAGGCAAACTGGATGATATATAAACGTCTTTCAGTGCCTTCTCAAACTCAGATGTATATTGTGGATCATACGAAAATGTTTTTGAGAGAAGGGGTTGTGATTCAATTTAAAAACTCTGGAACACATTAACATCATCTTCACCATGATGTTGCAATGTTCCCTAGATGTTATATTTAGCCTCAAGTGAATGTTTTGTTTCTTCAGTCAGTCATATGCCAGACAAACGAAAGAATAATACACTAAAATTGAATGGCTTCTCATAGAATTGTTTTTTATTTATTTTACTGTTGGTTTGCGGTGGATATATAGGCTTATCTTATACCTTGAGAAAAATACAGGGTGGTATTCAACAATCTCAAATTGATATTAGTAACTGTATACTATATATTGGATAGCCATTCCTAAATCAAGTCATGTAAACACATGAATTAGTATTGGCAGTAATAATAACAATTAATTTTTAATTTAATTGATAATTTATAATTTAAATAATAATTTTTTAATTGATAATTTAAATATCAATTTCATGCATCTGTGTTCAAACTTGCCCTATTAGACTTATGTCCTTCTCTCTAACTTTGAGGCAGATTAAAAGAAAACATTATATTTAAATGTATGTGATTAATCTTTGTCCACTTCAACTGCTACTCACTCTCCCAAAGATCCCGCCAATGTCCAGGTGAAGACTCTGGTTTCCACATTCCGCTCCCCGGAGTTCCGCCAAATCACCTCCACCCAGGGAGCACTTAGACCGGTTACTACACAGCGCAAATCAGCACTCCTGCTGTCGTTCGCCCATTTAGCTAGCATCATTACCTTACTACTGTTCGTCCAGACATCTGCTCAGGGACATCAGACAGCAATTAAGACACACACAAAAATGTTTTAAAGCGGTAAAGTATTAATATATATTAATATTCATTTTTTTTCATTGGAACCACTTTTAATTTTATTCTATAGCTAGTACTTGATGTCAGCTTTAGAATTAGTTAGCTGTTTCTCCCGGCCACATACTCACAAACTCAAATATTAAGCTTGATCCCCCTAAAGGTTTATGGCCCATAGGATTGTGTTTCATTTAATATCCAAACTGTTTCGTTTAGTTACTCTAATTAAGAGAAACCGCATTCAACTACAATATTATATACCGCCTCACATAAAAGATAAGAGAAACACTCCGTCTCCGATATTTTTATATCACCGTTTCTCCAATACTATAAATATTACATTTCAGTATATTTCATACACATTTCAAGACAACTTTTAAATTTGTCTTCGGCCCATTGAATTATGCCTGCTGAATTTCAGCGTCTCCAACCTAACTTTTTTCCATTTCAGTTCCATATATATATTTTCTATCATAAAGGTTGTATTTTCAAACTATAAAATAATGTACATGTGAATCTAATTTAAACCTGTCCATCGACAACCAAACCAAAAACCAAGCCTGTAATAACGTTGTATTGTTAAAAATTCTTTAGTGATATTTGTGCGGATTTTGTTTTTGTTTTTAAAAATTCAAGTAAATTCAAACGGGTCTTTGTTGTCTCGAAATTACTGGTAGAAACCAATATGACACGGCAGGCCACACAATTCCCAGACTACAGACCTGGGTGCACGTTCATCAATTTTCACAAAAAAATAGCATCCTGATTTTTTGAAGTCGTAGACCTAAAAGTGGCGTTTTGTAGGTTACTTACCTCCGACGTTTAGAATAGTCTCCTTATCGAGAAATGAGACATAGCTACCAATATTCATCCCGCAGTAATATCTTCCCGAATCTCCTGGTTCTGCGCTTGCAATCGTTAATTGCACAAAGGAATCACTTAATAGCTTGCTGGCGTACCGGTTTCCCGTTTTTTCACTACCAGTATTAATTAAATCCAGTGATCCGTTCGGATGGACTCGAATCCATATGATGTGCTGTTCATAGCAGGCGCTCTCAATGGAACACTGACAGGTCACTGAAGCGCTTTCGCCCGATGAAAAAAAGGTAACTGGGAAGGTCGAGACTGAATGTACTGCGGAAAACCAAAATAAAGCCACAATCAGGTTGAAATTTAAGACACCCGAAAGCAATAACATAAGTATAAATAGCATACTAATAAATTGGATTACATATGGGGGAATTTGTAGTAGAGGAACTTGTGACTAACAAAACAAATAAACAAAAAAAAATGTTGTAGCCATGCTCATCGAACCCCAAAGTTATATTAGTAGTTAGGCTATATAGTTGTATAACCTAACTAAATAATATAAGTTATATAGCATTAGGATATAGCGCATATAGCTAGATTATATTATATTAGGATACAGCAAAATATGTAATAGTTTAAGCTCAGCAAAGAGGAAAAACACAATCCCTTTGCAGACATGCAACATGTAAGATATTAAAATAATGATTAAAATGCATACATTGAATATAATAGCCTTAATTCACTACACTATGCACTACAGAATATCATTTTATAGTGATTATTTAACTTCGCGGTGATTGATTTATAAAAATAATGATTGCGGCGGATGGGTTACTGACCTACAGATAAAGCAGATAACAAGAAGTAAAAAATCCGGAACATGTTGCGCCCGGACCGCCTGCTAGTTGCAATTGTTTGTTCAAGGCAGTTGAGGGAAGTGTGGCGAAAGTGTAGAAACGTGTGCTGCTAAGATGAAATGCGTTTGCATGCGCGACGTGCGTAATGTCGCCTCTCCTCTTCAGAATGGAAAGACTAACCGATTCACAATAACTCGTCAGACAAGCTTTTCTCACCTTTTTCGGAAGTCTCACATAACTACACAGGTCTATTATGGACTGGCGTTTCGCGCCTCTGTCTGTAACGCATAACCAGAAGAAGCATGACCAAATTCTGTATGTGTGTGTGTGTGTGTGTGTGTGTGTGTGTGTGTGTGTGTGTGTGTGTGTGTGTGCTTTAAATGTCACTTTACTTTTGAATCTTCCGTTTGTATAGCCTACGTAAACACTGCATAAAAAAGAAATTATTATTATTATTTTAAATTTCATTTAACTTTTGGCTAGAAGTTAATTTATTTTTTATTTTTACAGTCGATTCATTTTACTTGAGTTTTAATTTCGCTTATAAATGTTTTATTGGCTACGTTTTAAGGATAGTCAGAAACACACATCACCGTTGGAGGAGGTTGTTTAACTTATACAAAATTATCATGATCAGTTTTCAAAAATTCCAAAGAACAAATTAAATAATAGTTTAGAAAAAACTGTGACTTGGACTGGAACCAAATCAAAACTTTGATAAACTGCTAATCCTATTTAATTAAAAATATATATATATGTCGTCGCGCATTGTAGAAGAAATTAGATACTAACAAAAAATGAAAAAAAATCTCAAACACAATTTTAATAAATACGATCAGGGAGTTGCGAGTTTGTTGTTGAATGTTGGTTCGTGATGACGGATTTTTCAATAATGGGCTAGTTATAAAACAAATTACAATCGTTAATTACGTTAAGTTCTCGAATTAGTCAAATTTGCTTCAAATTGTCTGTCAATTTTTTTTCTTATCAGAGCTTTTGCGAACAAATCGATATTGTAGTAGTATCGAAGATTCTTGAATAGCCTATATATAACAAATATGACACGGTGCATATTTAATGCATTTAGTCATAGCCTACACGATTTGGAAGGATGTTCTTAGATAGTTCTTTGCAAGAGGGGACGGTATACTGTAGAACTAAAACAATCAAAATAACCTTTTATTTGGAATTCGGAGAGGTTCTTTGATCAACATGAACTTTTGATGCTAAAATTGTACGCAAGGAAATGAGTTATTTTACGTGGGTTGGCCAAAATGGACTAATGGAAATAAAAGCTATCTTAGCTATGCATATATACATACTAATATAGACTATATGTTCGGGTATTTTAGACTGTTTTTACTTACAGTAAGTTTATCATTTTTATTTTATATTATTTTTGGGTGCCGTGTTAGCGTCTGAGCTAAAAATAAAAATAAAAACTAAAAAAACAGTTACAAAGAGTTTGCGAAGAAATTGCGAAAAATGTGCTTCTCCTGAAACTAAATTGCTTTAATTGCGCGATAAAATTGGGGGTCTCTGATTATAGCCCCAGGGTGCAAGCAGTGAAACCGTTAAAAAAGCAATGGAACACAAGGCCCAGAAGATTCGGTGTGAACCTGGTAGGTAGAAAGGAATTTATAAGATCCGTTTCAAAAATTGAATTTTTACAAGAGTTTCCACCTTTAACAGTATCTACACTAGTTAGTATATTATTCCCGATATTAAATAAGCAGTGTCCATTAGCCCGCAGAAGCTATGAAACCAGATTAGATAACTTTTTTTTAAATCGTATGCGTAGCTACTTTGGGAAATTCAACACAATTATTAAGCTGAAACTGACCACCTGTTGTTACCGAGCTTGATAAAGTTGCACCAAATATAACTGAATCGAGAAACCCCAATTTTAAAATGTCAATAAGTAGCAGAGATTTAGATTTATGGAATATTTAGTCCATAGTACACAAATACTTCCAATAAAAACAAGTACCTAGTTCGCAGTTGTACTTCTCTTTTCTTATAACCCGATGACAGAATTACAACTAAACCTGTAAATTGACCAGCTTGTAACTAAAACCTTACGGGTTCCAATCCAGTTGTGTCCTTGAGAACCGTACTGAACCGGAATTTCTTCTGAAAATATCCAGCTATACAAGTGTGGTTCAGTGGAATGTGGAAGTTGTAAACTTTAGATAAAAGCGTCTGATAAGCAACTAAATTATATAATTATAAATTCTTAGATGTATGTTCCATATGGACCGGCTGTGCCCTTAGTCATGTGACTATGCAGAGGGAAATCCCTTGGCGGCTCAAACCATTAAATAATTTAACCCCCGATTTATTTTGAACAAAATTTAGTTTGTACTTAATGTTAATAGTAACTTTATTAATTACACAAAATAAGTATTGTCTTTATGAAGTTGTGTCATGCATTTTGTGACTTTCAGCACTCCGTAAATCTGCTGTTTCTGAGTTTCAGTGATTTTGGGCCCACGTATCACACAGAAGTACAGAACCATCCTTGCATCACTGGTTGATAGTACAACTGTATTTATTATGATTATAAGAATACATTCAAACAAGACCACTACCATGGCAAAATACATTTTAAAAAGAGAGAAATATCTTTCATATTATTGTGAATGCACAGAGGTCTAAACAATTTGTAGAACAATTTGTAGAGACGGACAAACAACGCACTTCAGTGTTGCAGTCACATGTATATATTTTCTGCAGTCGGTCTCTGCACCGAACATGAAAAGAGAGCGAGATAGACAAAGGGGTAACTGAGACACATTAAAACCTGTACCAATCATGATATTTTTGATATTTGTTGTTTTTTAAAAACAAAACACTATTTTAATTAACCATGTGTTTTAAAGTTAAATTGTTCTTAGTTGTTGCATACTTCATATGTTGGCCTTAGGTTTTGAAATTGAACTAATAGTGACCACATCTATCTCATAAAATTTGAGGCATCAGGAATATTAAAGCTCTTACTTGAATTCTATGGGATTTCTACCGCCTGCAATAAATCCTTCTAAGCCACACCAAAATGGCTGTCACAGTCACCAGCAATAGCGCCACGCATTGGATGAGCACATTTTGTAGCCACAGACATGTTCTCTTACCTGTAATAATATTGAGAAAGAGACACGGGGTCAGCACCTCTGATACAACACTCAAATAAATAAAAAACACTACTGACAAATCGTAATTGATATTTACAAACAGCATGTGGACAATTGAACATTCACTTCATGATCATCATGAGAGCAGTCAAACTTATAGGAACCTACATATTTACTTTCTTAACAAATCTCATTGGTAATAGAGTACCATCATTATACCATGAATTGGCTAATGTGGACCTTTGATATAAAACAAGGGGTTGTAGCACACACACGCACGCATACAGCCAACATACATTCCGTGATCTCCAAATAAATCAACGTACATGATAAATCAAAACAAAAGATTATTTAAATTAAGCATAGGTGTTTCAAAACAAAATCACGTAAATATGATACTGTTTCATATTTTGTTACCAGGAATTAAATAAAGGCTATTTGAACGGTTAGAGATTATAAAGGTAACCTGCGGTATTATTGAACTTCACGCTATATGTTTTAATTTCTTTTTATTTCTTCTGTTAAATATTATTTTTGATAGGAAGGCTTAAATTTCCAGTACTTACTGCGTGCAACTAATATTGGTCTTCTGATCGCTTCCTTGCCGTACGTACTCACGCACGTCGCGCGAAGAATCCCTTCTTGCAAAGTAACGGAAAGCAGAGATGATCTGGTGAATACACCCTTGTCGTTGATAAATTTCGCTGTCTTGGCCGCTTTAGTTCTATTTGATCCCTGCACGAACTCTCCCTCCATTTCCCAGTGAGGGTCGCTCCACATCGTCCCCACGCCTCCCAGTTCACACAGAAATTCTCCCTTGTTGCCCGACTCATAACTGCCAAAAACTTGAAGACTAGGGATAGCCTGAGGATCTGAGACAAGAAGAAATTTTTGGTGAAATAACGAGTCTCTATATATTTTTAAAGAACGATATATTTTTAACCATGCGTATGCTCTTAAATTGTGTATTTTTTAAACATATTTTAATTGATAATTAACGTGCAATGAAACCACGTTCTACTTCATCCATACAGAGTTGAAACAAAGGGCAGAATTGTTTCTTATAAGTAATTCTTGCATAGATTCAGTGTCATATTATTTTTAACCAGGGAAGCACATTCTGTCAGACTGCACTGACAAAATCAGCTAACGGGTATCTCAGATTCTCAGAACATCGGCTATCATAAGAGCGTGTCGCAGGGTGCACAACGAAACATTCGATCCATACTTCTGTCGCTATTTTAACAATACAGAGCAGAAACACGTAATCATCAGAGGGTTTCTCCGGGTGGTGGTGAGTGGTGGCTAGGCGCCCGGCACTCAAAACGGCACTACTGATATGTTGTTTCTTCATTCATTAATTGTTTTTGAAACCCATTACCTGACAACCACAATGCAAAGCCTATTGAATCGTCTACACTCATATTTTGCATGAAACCCCACAAAAGAATTCCCGCAGGACACTAACAATTGATCCATGGCCCTTTGCCCTTACCGTCTCACCTGTTACCACCAAATAAGAGCTGGAACCAGGAAACACTTTCCCATCCATGAGCACCACTGGGAAATATTGCCCGGAGTCTTGTAGTTTCGCTTCAGATATCGTAAGAGAAATGCAAGGGGAGTCCTGCGACACCTTTCCAGTGTAACGGCTGTATTGAAAGCTGTATGAGCTAAAGTAAGCCACATGGCCTGCCAGTCCACCTGGACTCTGAATGTACCAGCTAAAAAGCAAGTAAGGGCTAAATTTCGTTTCAAAATTGCTGGTAATGGTCACGTTGTTCCCCAGATCGACGAAAACAATTGGAACAAGATTCAAGGAACCTTCGGTCATTTCTGGGGAACAGAAAATAACATTAAACAATACGTAATCATGTGAATAATTCGCATTCATTAAATGTATTAACGCATGGACATCTTCTGCTATATATTTCACAAACACATAATGTAGGCTATAAGAAATACAAAGTACCTAAATAAACAAGAAAAATAATACAACAGGAAATTATGATGATGATGATAATTAAAATAGTTTAAAATACTCACCGTGATAAATGTAAAGGATAAGCCAAACAATTCGAAATGGGCTCATGACGAATTAAATATCGACAATTTTATTAATACATTTGTCATATAGGCCTAATATTTTTCTTTCAAATAGCTTCGCTATTGAATATTGTTGGCCTTAACCCAATTTCTTATGGTCAAACCAATTGACGACAACTCTCCCTATAATTGTTATCCACTCTGTCCTTTAATTATATTTAATACATTTTACATTCAGTTATAACACTTCATCTTTATGTGTAAAAATGTGCGATAAATGCTGGAATACAATCTTGAAATCAGCGCCACAATGAAAACAAAATCCTCTTCTCTGACAATTTCCTTCGAGGTGCACTGAACGTGTACGCGCTGGTTGCATTTGCAACGAATGGAAAATAGCTTTGAGGTAAGCGTGGGTAGGTTCGATCTCGTCTTTCAGTTAGTATGGTTGCGGTTAAGGTGGTTTTAGGGGGTGACAGTCTGCAGAATAAAACTAGGTAAATGTACATTTCTCAGACCCCTTTATAATCTATGCGTCAAACAGGTCAAACACATGCCTGTTTACTTGAGGTTTCCATGCCACCCCGGTTCCTGTGAAGCAAAATTGTTCAAATGGAAAGTAGAAACAGTAATAAACTGACAAACAAATGCAACGGAATAATGTATTAAGCAAAGCAATAAACTCAAACGTAGGGTATAGTCTCCATAAAGGTGTTTGGACAAAAAGTTTTCAATAAATATAACATTCTTCTGCGTATCAGCATTTATTAATCTTCTCCGACCCAGAATGAGAGCTCTATTCATCAATATGGATTTCCTCATACAAATGACCGATCATTGATTCAGCTCTAACTTGGTGATGGTTTCGCCGCATCCATACAGCATAGTGCAGCTTGTCAATATTTCTTATTGTGTACCTGTTCCCTGTGTGGTGATTTAAATGTAAATTGTAAATTTATTTAAAGCGTTTATCTTGTGCCTAAATGTATGTATTTCATTGGAACAGTGAACGGTCTGCACCATTGTGCCCTGGTTGAAAGTTTCCTGCTTACAATGTGCTTTGAAGATTTGCAAATAACCAACTTTGTCAAAACTATACACTGTAGAGGTGAAATGATGCATTTGGAAACAAATAGGGAGGGAGATAACCTTGATAATCTAAATGTGCATTAAAGTTTAGATCATAAAAATACTAAACTACTATTAAAGTTTAAATTTGTGTTACTTTATTGTAGAGTGATACTGTATGATTTGCGTTTTAATATTCATCGATTTGTGACGTTATAAAAAATACTCAACTCAACGGGGGGAACAGAAAGTAAAATTAATTAGTGCAGAGATGTTACTAGGTAAGTGCCGCCATTGATTTGGCTGATTTTGAGTTTTTGTGGAGTATGTAATGTATGTTTTCTACAACAGTTCATAAAGCTATTAATTACAATTTTCACGATGCTAAGCGTGATAAAATAAATCCTCAATTAATTCAATTTTAAATTGAAAACTTTGACCAGGCTGGGGCCAAATCATAACTGCCACTCGACTAAATCAAACTGCATTTAATGGCCTTTTCTCTTTGAGAGTAGAAGAAATAAAATACAAATGTTATTCATTTTATTGACTGGCTTGTCAAAGTTTTGATTCGGTCCCAGCCCGTTTTTAATCTGATTTGTATTTACTTCTTCTTTACTCAAGACAAAAATATATCAGGAGCCTTTGAATACCTTTGTGCTGAAGACTAAACCACAAACATTATCGGTCCAATGAACAAGGCAATATTTGGCATTTTTATTACTGGCATGCTGCAGTCTATAATAATAACAATTACAGTATTAATTACTATTGTATTTTACTTATTTTACTTTACAAATGTATCTTTGTTTTATTTTTAAAGGCTAATGAAGACAAAAGGTGCAAAGATATCAAGAATGACGTTCAGCAACCTTGCTCACTACAAGGCAACAGGGTGAGGCAACATTTTGAGTCTCTGATGCAAGGTACTGAAACATATTGTGGTACAGAGAAATATTGCGCATTTAATAATTACTTTCAAAACGGTTATGATAGTCTGCATGCAAAATATCATTACATACCAAGGGGTTATTTCTGCAACCAAGTTTTCAGGTTAGTAAATCCTATAATATGTGTTTATATCAGTTCAGTTTTTTTTGTTTAGAAATGAGTAGCGCACCTTTTATTTTACATTTTCATGCAGGTGGTATGTGATCAGTGAGGTCGATGGTCCCATGTGGCACGCATGGGCGCTGGACTCATGACTGATTTCAGCAATCAATTAACAATAAATACGAAATGAAAAAGATCTGTTTTATTTTGTAAGTTAAGTCAATAAGGTTCGTGTTTTCTATATGATGTTATTTTAATGAACGTTCCTTGTAGTGGTAGATATCATTAATGATTTAAAACTGTATTTGAATGTAGATCTTTGTCGTTTTTAAACGTAAAAATAGGCATGACCATGAAGCCACAAAATTGAATCCTTATCCTTACATTTAGCCGAGAAAATCCTTTTCCGTCATTTAAAAACATTTCAATCATTAGTGTGAGCAAAATAGAAGGGTGTTTGCAGCCCAGTAGGCTAGGCAGTCGTGAAATTCCGTTTGTTTTTATATAGCCGATTAAATGTATTCATTTCGAACGATTTAAGTTTCATAACGTTAAAAAAATTTTTTAATTAAAAATAATTTAATTCTTATCACCAAATACTTTTATTTAATTTTGATTACGTTTGTGTTGGTTCTAAAGGCTTTATATAGTACAATATTGCCATCTGCTGTTCAGAGTGGCAAACAAATTCCTTAGTCGTACCATATTCTGCACGTGCTTCACCATCTGATCAGGTTTTTTATCCAAGCTGTCTTT
The DNA here is from genome assembly GCA_025775065.1 of Hiodon alosoides. Taxonomy (NCBI): domain Eukaryota; kingdom Metazoa; phylum Chordata; class Actinopteri; order Hiodontiformes; family Hiodontidae; genus Hiodon; species Hiodon alosoides. The sequence goes on along the minus strand of JAOYSI010061817.1, from coordinate 3,854 downwards.
CCCGGCCACAGTAAATGTCTGATCGCGACTATACAGCTCATTTTGTTCAAATTTACGGTCTCTTCTGAAGACAGCTCAGAGGAGGCAAATTAAAATAAAAAAGACCAAGTCGGACTGGATAATCTTTTTTTCTGATCCTAAAATTAAGTTTATTTTATGCATAAGGAAAAGGTAGATGTTGGGGATGGGTTCGGGGTACCGTTCATTGGCCTTTTACTGAGATCGGAAAGCTATTTCTACCTCATTCTACCTATAAGCCATTCAGGATCAATCATTCATTAATTTCCTGTTACCGAACATCAAATTCAGGGTCGTGATGCACCGGGCCCTAATCAGGTAGACTGCCTGATAACACTGCAGCTACAGGCGGATGTTTGCGGAAACCAATTAAATATAAAATGCTTCTGTCTACTAGCAAACAGCTGCACGGATGTTCTCCTGGAAAATGTATCTCAGCCTTAACTACTGAGCCATCATGTGGCCCTTTCCGGGATAATCTTCAACACTGTTACGTATCCTTGGCTGTAAAGGATAGGGGAGTTTGGGAAAACATAACATAAAATATACCAGATAGATTATAGTGGGGAAGAACCACGTGAACGTCTGACAAGGACAACGAATACACATTATGAGGGTTTATTTTTGGGTTGTGAATCAATTTAAAAATTAACAAATTAATCCCCCAATTTGCTGTGAATAATTGCACTTTTTGAATGCGCTCAAATTTTGCCCAAAATAAACAATTTTCCATTTAAAAAGTATGTTAAAGGTTTACTGTGTTTTATTGTAATGGAAAGAAAAGTCCGCTATTGGGTTTGTTAGCTTGCTGCTCGATGACATGTCCATTTGCCTCCTGCGCACTAACTCTAAAAGAGTAGGCTGCTGCTGTCTTGCATTGCTAGCCCTCTCGTTAATTGCGACAAAACATTTAATGGTGTTAAGCATTTAAAATTAATCGCACGCATTACCGCGTTAACTTTGACAGCCCTAGTTTATTTATATACATAAGACTGTAATGGGAAACGAACCAAAAACACAAGCGTTGGCACGAGCCCCAACTAAATAGCGTGTATATACAAAAGTGACCTACGTGTTGTAGCGTTTACGGAATGCTACTACACTTCGGGGTTCGGTTGAGAGTCTAACACCGATTTTAACAGGAAATTATGCTCTTTATAACACACGTGCACTTACGCCCGCCTTTACAAAGGCAGATCTGGCAGTGGAAAGAACTGCAAACACAGGGGAAGACTGTCTGAAATAGCGTATTAAGTCCCTTGTATTTCTCCATAACTGAGTGAGAAGAGACTGGGGATGGAGGACAAAGTGGAAGATGAGAGAGACTGAGTCCGCAAAACAGCGAATACAGCTTTTCAAGCGGTGTCCTTTTCCAGCTGAAAGAGATTTTAAAGGCCATTTTAGATATGTAACTCTCATTTAAATCTGATGTAATCATTGTTAACCATTCCTGTTCGGCTCCCAGACCGTTGTCGGAAAGCACAGGGGAGACTTTTCTCCAGGGCCGATGTCGATGCTAACTTCGGGGCTAACCCCCTTCACTCTTTATTCCACATATTTTAATCCATATAAATCATGAACAAATTAGTATATCAGGTCATCATAAAAAAGAGAAGAGAAAAAAGAGCAATCAGTACTCTCCCTGCATCACGGTGCAGGTTTTGATAAATGGAAGGAAGAAAACACACAATTGCTCATAAAGTTGACAGTAAAGTTAATCGCCTACTGTAAAATCAGTCAGAAATTAATCAATGTGATTTTCTTATCGAAAATTATCAGGATTCCAGAGAAACCAATAACCACAAGTAAGACGTCCATGCTTTTGCGATTCGGCGTTGCTCTGTTTCATTATCATACCGTGTTCCTCGCAGTGATTGGAAGTTTTTTGTGTTCTCCAGAAACGAAACTGAACACTCGCCAAAGACTTGCCTTTTCTAATAAGCGCTAAACTTCTTGTGCATATCACGTACCCTGCAGTGCGTGATACGCACAGAGCTAGTGGCTCGAAGAAGGGACGAGATCAAATCCTGAATTCGTAGTCGATATGCGTGGTCACAACTGGTGGTTGTCGCTTATTCGGTAATTCAGAGGTAGTTGTGAATCTGAAAAAGTCACCCTAATAGCTTTAAGTCCTAAATTATTATTATTAAGTCCATGCTTACTTATCATCCATATGAAACGTTAGCATAGTAAGATACCACGCCTCAATAGCTGGAAACGTCGCTTGATTGGTCAACATCTTTTTTTCTATCGGGAGCCTTTGCCTACTGATTCGTTTCGACTCCAGAGGTATACCTGTGTAGTCTTTAAAGGAGGAGCCGAGTTATTCTGTTTAGAACGGTGACATAACCTTCCATGCCTGTATCGATTTAACACTTATCCTGTCCTTTTGGAAATTTTAAGTTTTCCTCCCACTTTATTAACCACATCTCTTGTTGATGAATTTAGATTTAGAGAGTGTTATTTATTAAATAGTCTGCGACTTATTTGACAAAATATTTGTTTTTTAATTTTCTAAAATTTTTTAAACAATTGTCGGTAAAAACTTGATGATTTATTGATAAGAAAAATAAGATGTTTTATTATCCCAACGTATTGCAAAGACGTACTGGATGTTTCTCTACTATATGGTAGGTTTATTTTCTCAATTTTTAAAAATATATTAAAAATGCCAAATTCCGACGTGTCTAATTTGATTTAAAAATGTATTTCTTTATGTATTGCTAAGTTAGTGGCATTTGTGCATTGTTCTGTTAAAAAGTATAAGTCGTATCCTATAGACATATGCCATTTATATTAAGTAAGTAACGTTAACTGTTTACAGTCAAATTATGTTTGTTCGATTTACAGACATAATAACAGATGTAGTATATTTATACTTGGGGGAAAGTAAACACCGTTTTATCAGAGAATGTTTGGTGTCATACTGGGGTGAAGTGGTATTTGTTTACAACACAAAGTCTGGACCAAAATGTCAATTTAAAATCTTTAAAATTTTTAGAGCTTCAAATTTTAATTAAATTAGGGTGTCTATTGATGTAATTGGAGTTTTTGGTAAATGTTCTAGATAAGGCGAAAAAATAACACTTATATGTCAATGATTCCCCCCTTATAATCGCATATATATTGCCTTTGCCGTTTAAGGTTGGCTGCAACAAAAGGAATCAAAATACCACGTCGCGATTATCTCAAGGTCAACGTCTATCGCACATGGTAAATGCAATGTATACTGATGTGGACTTGTGGGCATCCTTTAAGGCATTTAAATTCTTATATCTGCATAGAGTGTCCATATTCTAACATCTCTAGCTTTGCATGACAATGAAGTTTTCAGTGATGTCTGTCCTGTTTAACGGTGTATATCTTTTTGTAAATGTTCGAACATACAGTTAAAGCTACATGTGTGGGCATATATATGTCTGTAGCATTTCAAAATCATGTGTGTGTGTGTTACCTGCTTCTGAAATTTCAGGATAATAATGGATGCTGTAACTTTACAATGGCAATAAAATTACATGTTCATGAATGTGTATTGACAGTAATGACATCTTGGATTATGTGCTGGTGCGGGCCCCACCCATACAGCCAGGACTGCCCCGCCCACGTTTCTCCCTATACCTCTCCTCCCAGCTGCAATATGGCCTCATCATCGTCTACCATCGCCAGTGTACCTTCCTGCTCGGTAAGAGCAACTGTCTGTTCACACTGCACCGAGCCAGAGGACACATGGTTTACGCATTGTCATACTGTTTTGAGTGTGGAGCGAGAGAGAGAGAGAGAGAGAGAGAGAGAGAGAGAGAGAGAGAGAGAGAGAGAGAGAGAGAGAGAGAGAGAGA